>OZ022258.1:7191778-7268145 GCA_963978905.1 Trichostrongylus colubriformis | reverse complement strand
TAAATTCATAAGAGACAGCTCAAAATAGTGCAAAACTGTAAAAATGGGCTTCTATACAGCAGGGCGGCCTTTCAGATCATTGATCCTTATCTGGTACCATACTACAATCATCGGTTTGTGCATTCAAATGTGTAATTTTAGCCATTTCTTAATTTGGGAAGGGGAAGGGATTCCTGAAGACTTAGGCACAAACTCTCGGCACAAGCAGTTGGGGAAAGGAAACTCCGCGTGTTCGGCGTAGGGAGCTGCTTGTGCCTAGAGTTTGTGCCTAAGTCTTCAGGAATCCCTTCCTTTTCCCAAATTAAGAAATGGCATTATACATTTGACTGCACAAACTGATGATTGTAGTATGGTACCAGATAAGGATCAATGACCTGAAAGGCCGTCCTACTGTATAGGAGCCCATTTTTACAGTTTCGCTCTATTTTGAACTGTCTCTTATCAATTTAGCCGTTGTTGAAGGTAGAACCTCGAAAATGCTGAAATTCAACCCTATTCTTATGGAAAACACCTCGTTGCACTTTCCTTTTTCGTGATCTAACGATGGATATACTTCATATCTACTACTTAGTGTTCAGATATAGAAACCGCGAAGCTGAGAAGACGTAGAACTCCCTGAAATTTTTTTCAAAAAAGTAAATCGTGAATTACGAATTTTTTGTAGGCTTCGCTCATTCAAAATACGCCTTTCCCACTGTGAGTGGGACTTTTTTATCAAGACCTCCTGGGTGACCTTGTCCCAACTTCTCTCCACGTCTAAGCCATTTTGGAGATGAATTAGAAATTTTCTATGTGGGATATGTAGTGTATGGGTGCGGAAGTGAGAAGGGCACTTACAAGGGAAGGACCCCGGGTCGAAGTGGCTATTCGGAATGGGATACATATGGTTCGATGTATTTTCGGTCGCTGATCTCGAATCTCTATTCGAAATTTGCAGAACGATTCTCTGAGCGGAGTTATGGAGGTTTTTTTGAATGAACGGCTACACGTTGGATCTTATTAGAGAGGCACTATGACATCAGCACGGCCACTGCTAGCAAGGGCCTCAGTGGCTCAGTGGTAGTGTTCCGGATCTGTAGGGCAAGAGTACCCATCATTTACTCTGCCACTTTATTTATAATTACTAACATTACTCACAAGGGAAGGATACCATGTCGAAGAGAATCCCGTACCACACGAATTAGGCGTTGTTGCGTAAAAAGATTATGACATTCGTGCACAGGGGGTCGAATTACCCCTCTGCACAAATTTTCAGCCAAATCCAGTTTTTGGTCCAATTTCGGAAAATTGGGGGTGACCAGGGGATAAAGTGATAGTTTTTATATTTTCTTCTACAGAAAACCCTGCAACCTGAACAAGATAGCTTACACACACCTTTTACACTTGCCCATAGCACTAAATGTACGAAACAAGCGTCAAATAGGAGCGTTTCCTAGGCAATGGTCAACGACTTCTCCTTTGTTCAATGTGCTGCCACCCAATAGCTCATGAATTTTCCGAAATTTGGTCAAATTCTCAAATTGGCTAAGAACTTGTCTCTTGAGGTAGTTTGAGTCTCTGAACACGAAAATCGCCCCGGTTTTGCGCAAGAACGTCTGGCTCGCGTGCTACGGGCTTTCAAACCTACCATATAATAGTACTGTTTTTTTAAAAAAAACCTCCATTACTCCGCTCAGAGAATCGTTCTGAAAATTTCGCATACAGATTCGAGATCAGCGTTCGAAAATACGTCGGACCATATGTATCACATTCCGAATGGCCACTTCAACCTGGGGTCCTTCCCTCCCTTGTTAGACAAAGCTATGCCCCACCGAATGGGGTTGGCATAGCTCACCATCACTTGCCTATCCATGTACTACCTATCCCACACTTGATCCTACCTTGCTAGACAGACAGGCAAACAGACAGACATACAGACCAGACAGACAGACTAATAAGGCGGTTAGATATGCACAAGGTGCGCAATAAGTATAGTTGCGCGGTAAAAAAGCGATTATCTACGGCAAGAGTGCAGCAGAAGAAACGAAAATTGGAGATAAATATTCATAACGAATTTTAACAATACACAGTCACCACTTTCCGATTAGACCTCCTTGATTTCGGCTGACGGCGCTTGGGCAGGAGCCCATGACAGGACGTGAACCAATGACAACCTTAAGACGGTCTTCTCGAACGAAAAGCTCCTTGTCCGATCCCAACCCTCTGGACTACGCTGTTTGGGATATCCGGAAGAAGAGGCATGAAGAACACCTCATCGAAGTTTTGAGCCCTTCGACGGGAATGGGCAAAATTCCACGTCGACTACCTGCGTGCTGTCCTTTACAGATGTACTCGTACCCGAACATCTACGCGCCTCCATCCCAAATAAACGAAGTCGGATCGTAAAGAGGTGACATACGCATTGTTCAGAATCGTTATAATTACTTATCATCGATTTTTCGTTTCTTTTGGTGCACTCTCGCCAGAGATATTCGTTTTTTCACCACGTAACTGTATTTACTGCTCACGCTGTAGTAGTGGAAAGTGATCGCTGACACTGGCATGCACTAAGATGACTTGAAGTTTTATCAGCGTTCCCAACGAGGGGTCGTTCAACGATGGGATGGCCTACAATGGCAGTGGTCTCTCAAGCGGCTGATGGAGATGTTTGTGATTTGGGTTCCGTCAGTGCAAAAACAAATTTTGCTTTTTCTTGCTTTTCCATTCCATTTCATTTTCCATATTTGTGTCTGTTTAGGCTAAATGATTATGGCTTTCGTTGACAGCATGCAAGGTCGACTGTAATTTCGATTTTCAGCAAATATGGTGATCTGACTTTCTGGACACGTAAGGGCCCGTAGAGCTCGAAATTCCCGTTTCCATGCTAAATGTGTTTCATATTCCTGTTCTGGGAGTACAACTACCTTTTGGCACACATTTTTAGTCAAATCCAAATTGTGGCGACCATCTTCGAGAAAATATGTTTGGCACGCGTACATGGTCCTTTTCTATTTGTATAGGTGATAAATAAAAAGTTCGATAAAAAAGTGCACTTTGCACAGGGTGGATGCTTACCGCCTTACTTCACCTACCGAGCATTAGAGAAGAAAAATAGTGGGTATTCCCTGACACGTGAGCCGTCGAACGTGCAGTCAAAAGTACACCATTGTCCAGCTCAAATTTTCGGATTCGGGCCAAAACCTCGATCGCGCTGGAAGTTTGCGCCTCGAAGTAGCTCGACATGCTGAGCACGAACATCTGTATCTGTTTCGCGCAAAAATGCCTCGTTAATGTGCTATGAGCGCTGGGAGGCTCGAAAAACTGGGCCGTTCAATTCGTTGAAAATAATACAGGACATGGGCGGCATACTGAAGGTGGCTCGTGCACATCTTTATATTCCAGTGCTTACGAACCCAGAAACTGAATATACTGGTTTTGCGAAAATTCTCTTCAGTGTGAAACGAACCACCATCTTCTTTTTTAGGGGGGCTTAGAAAAATGAAGGTCAGTTGTATGTTTTGTGCACGTACCCCTACATGATACAAAAAACCGTCCTCAAGAAGCGCGCCATGTCCTAAAGGGCCTCCGCGTTATGGGCTGGAAACGATCTAGCTGCTTGCTGGAATCGAGCCTCATTTTCGTAAAGTACCCATCACTTGTGACCATACGACTGATAACAGGCCTCAAATAGACAAGAAATTGCAACGTTAGGCAATTCTGTGGTTTAGCTGTGTACTATGCGAGTTAATTAATATTTTCGTGTCGAAAGTATGGAAAACACGACGTTCTCCTCACTCCTTCAGTTCCCTTTACCAGGAAGGGCTTCCAACTTTCCATGGAACTTCGAATAGGGATCCTTACAGATTGATAGAACTGTGAACGCTGATTACAAGTGTGAAAACTAAAAGTGCTGCGGGCTGCTCCGAAGCGAGTTAGGAGGGGTCATACCTTGCCTGTGATATCTCATTCACGAAACACTTCGTCATCAACATTGCTCGTTGCTGAGCCAACACTGGTAGAATTCCGGATCTGCAGGATAATGGTTGAGGGTTTGCTCTACCCGGTGAAGCTTTTTTGCATATTGTGTTTCATTGACAGTAAGTACTTTTCCTTCATTCCAGAACGTTTCCTTCTTCTGGTACCTATCGCACCAATCATTTACTCTGCCACTTTATTTATAACTACTAACATCACTCACAAGGGAAGGATACCAGGTCGAAGAGACACCCGTACCATATGAATTGGGCGTTGTTGCGTAGAAAGACTATGATTTCCGTGCACAGGGGGCCGAATTACCCCTCTGTGCAAATCTTCAGCCAAATCTAGTTTTTGGTCCGAATTCGGGAAATTGGGGGTGGCCGGGGATGAAGTGGTAGTCCTTGAATTTTCTCCTACAGAAAATCCTACAACCTGAACAGATGACCCACACATACCTGTTACACTTGCCCATCGCACTGAACGTACGTAACAAGAAATCAGAAGTCAAATTAGAGCATTTCCTCAGCAAGGGTCAACTACTCCTTCTTTGTTCAATGTATAGCCCATGCCCAATAGCCCATGAATTCTCCCAAAATTTGCTCAAGTTCTCGAATTGGCTAAAAACTTGTCTCTTGAGGTAATTTGATTCCCTGAACACGAAAGTTACACTGGTTTTGCTTGAGAACGACTGACTCGCGCGTTACTGACTTCCAAACGAACTATGTAATCGTATTAATAATTCCGGTAAACGTCCATAACTGCCTTGAATCGGATGTCAGACATTGAACACACGTTTGAAATCAGCGTCCAAAAGCGCATCGAGTGATATGTGTCTCATTGCAAGTGGCCTATTCGACCTGGTATCCTACCACTGTGAGTGATGTTAGTAGTTACAAATAAAGTGGAGAGTAAATGATTGGTGCGATAGGTACCAGAAGAAGGAAAAGTTCTGGATTGAAAGAAAAGTACTTACTGACAATGAAACACAATATGCAAAAAAACTTCACCAAGGAGAGCAAGCCCCAACCATGATCCTGCAGATCCGGAATTCTTCCAGTGCTGGCTCAGCAACGAGCCGTGCTGATGACGAAGATATCACAAGCAAAGTTTGACCCCTCCTAACTCGCTTCAGACGTTTTGGCGTTTTGCAATTTTGGTTTTCACATTCATTATCAGCACTCGGAGCTCTATTGATCCATCCGGGTCTCATTTCATAGTTCCATGAGAATTTGAAACCCTTCCCTTGTAAGTAGGCTTGGAAATATAAATGTATGTAGAGCACCGGTGTGATTACTACACTGCGATTATTCTGTCAAATACTTGTTATTATTGACATAGCATTTCTTAACGACATATTTTTGCTCATGTGAATATTGACAGTCCTGCCAGTTGCTGGTAAAGATAATCGGTAAAGCATGGCAGGGTAGTTTGCGATAAACAGAGTATTTTGTTCCCTTCCGTATGTGAAAAACCCATTCCGCGACTGCAGTGTGTGTCATTACCGAAGCGCGAGAGTAAGTAATAAATTCGTACACAACCCGCAGATCGCATGACGGTCATCGTCTCGAGACCTTTGTCAGCTCGCCGAAGACAAAGGCAAGGAAAATCTTTTTTCAGGACTAGCAACATCTGGTTTTATTGATCGTTTTGCATTTCTTATGGATCACTTCTTCTTCCCAACATATAAAGCCGATCCCAATGCCATCCAAGAGCAAACCTGGGAATAGAATAAAAATCATATAGCCGTAACAATGTCCGTAGCGGCTCATAAGTGCCGTGAAAAAACTTTATTTTCGCAACTAAATCATCGAACTATCAGTTCCGCCACCATATCGTTACAGAACCTGGAAGGTAGAAGGTCCAAACCCAACCCATAGACTATTCGCGGTATCATATTGGAACACCACAGAGATATGGATGCATGGGCTACAAATGAATGATAACTACAGTGAACCGCTGAAGCTGGGTAGGCCCGGCTATGTTGACTTGTTAGTTGCCATCACGCCTTACGAGAGACCGCAATAGTATCGCAATGCCGGTCGGAAAGACGATTTTGCGTACAGACTAATGGCAGACACTGTGTCCAGTCAAATTTGAAGAGAACCTGATTTGGTAGCCTCGGCCTAACGTTCTCCTGCGCTGTGAACTTTGCCTGGTACCTAGGACGTCAGCGAACTACTATAATCTCTTTTCAGTACGCGTATTTCAATGCGAAAATCTTAGCTGACGTATTGGTCACGGTCACGAATGTTTTATCCAAATAGACTAGAAAACAACTTACCACTAGCAGGACACACCAGGCAGAAAGAGCTCTCATTGTCGTCCTGAAAAAATGTAACGTCTTGAAATTGCAAAAGATACAGCGCGAAGGCTAGCGTAGGCATTGTATTCACGGTGACTTTTATATGATTGGATCAGTCTCACGATTGCACTTTAGAGTGCTTTGATTATCACCCCTTGAATATCAATATGTTTTAATCGACTTTTTCTTGAAATTTGCATTCCAAAATGGTCAGGATAATTGAATGGGACATTTTCAAATGTGGTTGAATGCAAAATCTTTCGACAACCAAGTGTTTTCTATTATCATCCATTAGCGTTCATCACTTTTAGATCGTATCTGTCGCGTGCTGTATTATCAGTTTAGCCATTCAGAACGAGAGCGTATGGTAATGAAAGTGATGACCTCCCTAAAGTCCCTTATCGATGAGAACATACGTGCAAAAGGGAAATCAAGAGTAGCAGGAAAGGATTCTGAGGGTGTAACCAAGGGAAAACATTCATTCAATAAAGGACTTAAAATACGATTAGCACTCCCCATTACTCTCTCATTCTGATTGGTTAGATTGAAAACACATCATGCAGAAGAGACGATCTAAAAATTATGAAATATTTAATGGATGATAATAGGAAACATTTAGAGCACAGAGCATATGAAAAGCTTTCTTTGTGCCATTATCTTGATTCTCGATCTAAACAGTAACGATCTAACAGATGTAAACGGGAACAGTTGACACAGCAAAAGCCATCCATCATTGCCGTGTTCTCGACAAAGAAGCTCCGAACTTTGATTATGACTGTGAAAACCAAAATTGCGAAATGCCATTATGAATATAGTTAGGAGGGGGTCAATGTTTGTCTGTGATACCTCATTGGTGGCCACCGTGACTCACTAAGGGTCAAGCCTCCGCCGAGGAATCCTCGACAGGGGAGTCGCATTTGGTCCGCTGGGAGAGAATGGGGTCGTAATCGTTGAGGGAGGCAGTGATCAACGGAATTTCTCAAGGCGGTGGTCTAAAGTGTAAAGGGGAGATGTGATAAAACTGACTTACTGGGTTCGGACACCAGACTAATTTAACCTAATCATCATGGAAACGCATGCATGGCGCGATCCACAACAAAGCCAGCCAATGCCAATAACAATTTCATTGGTCCGCTGGCACCGAAATAAGGTACAGAGACACCTCCGAAATTCACCGATTAATAGAAGCGGCATCTATCCATCTTTTGTTAAAATCTGTATTTCAATTCGATGAGGATAATTGAATGCGATACTTTTTCAAATGTGATTGACTGCAGAGATAGATCGAGAATCAAGATAATGGCACAAAGAAAGCTTTTCATATGCTCTGTGCTCTAAATGTTTCCTATCATCATCCATTGAATATTTCACTATTTTTGGATCGTCTCTCCTGCATGGTGAGTTTAAAATTCAACCAATTAGAGCGAGAAAGTGATGGGGAGTGCTAACCGTTTCATGAGTCCTTTATTGAATAAATGTCTTTCCTTGATTACCTCAGAATTCTTTTCTGCTACTCTTGATTTCCTTTATGCACGTACGTTGTCAGCAATAAAGGATTTTAGGAAGGTTATCACTTCCATTACCATACGCTCTCGTTCTGAATGGCTAAATTGATAATATAGCACGCGGCAGATACGTTCCAAGAGTGATGAAAGTTAATGGATGATAATAGGAAACACTTAGTTGTCGAAAGATTTTGCATTCATTCTTATTTGAAAGTGTCCCATTCAATTATCCTGACCATTTTGGAATGCAAATTTTAAGAAAAAGTCGATCAAAACATACTGATATTCAAGGGATGACAATCGAAACACTTTAGAGTGCAATCGTGAGACTAATCCAATCATATAAAAGTCACCGTGAATACAATGCCTGCTGTATCTTTTGCAATTTCAAAACATTAAATTTTTCAAAACAACAATGAAAGCTCTATCTGCCTGGTGTGCCCTGCTAATGGTATGTTGTTTTCTAGTTTATTTGGATAAAACAGTCGTGACCCCGCCACCTAAGATTTGCGCATTAAAATAGGCGTACTAAAAAGAAATTAAGTAGTTTGCTGGCGTCCTAGACACCAGACATGGTTCATAGCGCAGCGAAAACGTTAGACAGAGGCTAACGAATCAGGTTTTCTTCAAACTTGACTGCACTCAGTGTCCGCCACTAGTCTCTACGTAGGATTACCTTTCCGACCTGCATTTCGCGACACTAATGGGGTCTCTCATGAGGCGTGATGGCAACTAACAAGTCAACATTGCTGGGCCTACATAGCTTCAGCGGTTCGCTGTAGTTATCATTCAATTGTAACCCATGCATCCATATCAGTGTGGTGTTCCAATATGAAACCGCGAATAGCCTACGGAATGAGTTTAGCCCTTCTACCTTTCATTTCTGTAACGATATGGTGGCAGAACTGGTAGTTCGATGATTTGGTTGTGAAAATAGAGTTTTTTCACGGCACTCATGAGCCGCTACGGCCACTGTTACGACTATATGATTTTTACTCTATTTCCAGGTTTGCTCTTGGATAGCATTGGGATCGGCTTACAGAATCAGATTCGGCAAAAAAAAGTGATCTATAAGGAATGCAAAACAATCAATAAAATCAGATGTTGCTCGATTGTGTAATACAGCCAAACCGCGTGACAAAATCCTGCCAATATTCTATAATAATAAACATAAAGGCAGACAATTTATGATATTGAGATAACGTCGATAAATGGGCTCGTCATAAACAGATAGTTCTCCTGGTCGTTTGGTATAAGCATTTGGCTACTATGTACAATAAAAATAGCCTGATGTAACGATTCGAATCATGATATGATATCCACCACTTCATTTCCTTCCCGAGACTGAAGGCACAGTTCATGATAGATTTCATGGGTGTAGCGCTCCACGGAGAGTCTGGGCTGCTGAAGAACACGTTAGAAGAAGGAAAACAACCGAAGAAAACACTCAAATTCTGAAAATAAGATGTTCATTGCCTTTGTCTTCGGCGAGCTGACAGAGGTCTTGAGATGGTGACCGTCATGCAATCTGAGGGTTCTGTACGAGTTTATTACTTACTCTCGCGCTTCGGTAATGACACACACTCTGCAGTTACGGAAGGGGTTTTTCACATACGGAAGGGAACGAAGTACTCAGGTTATCGCGAACTCTACCTTGAGCTCTTCATGAATAGAGCTGTGCCCTGCCATGCTCTACTGGTTATCTTTACCAACAACTGGCAGGACTGTCAATATTCACATGAGCAAAAATATGTCGTTAAGAAATGTTACGTCAATAATAACGATTATTTGACAGAATAATCGCAGTGTAGTAATCACACCGGTGCTCTACATACATTTATATTTTCAAGCCTACTTACAAGGGAAGGGTTTCAAATTCTCATGGAAATATGAAATGAGACCCGGATGGATCAATAGAGCTCCGAGTGCTGATAATGAATGTGAAAACCAAAATTGCAAAACGCCAAAACGTCTGAAGCGAGTTAGGAGGGGTCAAACTTTGCTTGTGATATCTTCGTCATCAGCACGGCTCGTTGCTGAGCCAGCACTGGAAGAATTCCGGATCTGCAGGATCATGGTTGGGGCTTGCTCTCCTTGGTGAAGTTTTTTTGCATATTGTGTTTCATTGTCAGTAAGTACTTTTCTTTCAATCCAGAACTTTTCCTTCTTCTGGTACCTATCGCACCAATCATTTACTCTCCACTTTATTTGTAACTACTAACATCACTCACAGTGGTAGGATACCAGGTCGAATAGGCCACTTGCAATGAGACACATATCACTCGATGCGCTTTTGGACGCTGATTTCAAACGTGTGTTCAATGTCTGACATCCGATTCTATGAAGGCAGTTATGGACGTTTACCGGAATTATTAATACGATTACATAGTTCGTTTGGAAGTCAGTAACGCGCGAGTCAGTCGTTCTCAAGCAAAACCAGTGTAACTTTCGTGTTCAGGGAATCAAATTACCTCAAGAGACAAGTTTTTAGCCAATTCGAGAACTTGAGCAAATTTTGGGAGAATTCATGGGCTATTGGGCATGGGCTATACATTGAACAAAGAAGGAGTAGTTGACCCTTGCCGAGGAAATGCTCTAATTTGACTTCTGATTTCTTGTTACGTACGTTCAGTGCGATGGGCAAGTGTAACAGGTATGTGTGGGTCATCTGTTCAGGTTGTAGGATTTTCTGTAGGAGAAAATTCAAGGACTACCACTTCATCCCCGGCCACCCCCAATTTCCCGAATTCGGACCAAAAACTAGATTTGGCTGAAGATTTGCACAGAGGGGTAATTCGGCCCCCTGTGCACGGAAATCATAGTCTTTCTACGCAACAACGCCCAATTCATATGGTACGGGTGTCTCTTCGACCTGGTATCCTTCCCTTGTGAGTGATGTTAGTAGTTATAAATAAAGTGGCAGAGTAAATGATTGGTGCGATAGGTACCAGAAGAAGGAAACGTTCTGGAATGAAGGAAAAGTACTTACTGACAATGAAACACAATATGCAAAAAAGCTTCACCGGGTAGAGCAAACCCTCAACCATTATCCTGCAGATCCGGAATTCTACCAGTGTTGGCTCAGCAACGAGCAATGTTGATGACGAAGTGTTTCGTGAATGAGATATCACAGGCAAGGTATGACCCCTCCTAACTCGCTTCGGAGCAGCCCGCAGCACTTTTAGTTTTCACACTTGTAATCAGCGTTCACAGTTCTATCAATCTGTAAGGATCCCTATTCGAAGTTCCATGGAAAGTTGGAAGCCCTTCCTGGTAAAGGGAACTGAAGGAGTGAGGAGAACGTCGTGTTTTCCATACTTTCGACACGAAAATATTAATTAACTCGCATAGTACACAGCTAAACCACAGAATTGCCTAACGTTGCAATTTCTTGTCTATTTGAGGCCTGTTATCAGTCGTATGGTCACAAGTGATGGGTACTTTACGAAAATGAGGCTCGATTCCAGCAAGCAGCTAGATCGTTTCCAGCCCATAACGCGGAGGCCCTTTAGGACATGGCGCGCTTCTTGAGGACGGTTTTTTGTATCATGTAGGGGTACGTGCACAAAACATACAACTGACCTTCATTTTTCTAAGCCCCCCTAAAAAAGAAGATGGTGGTTCGTTTCACACTGAAGAGAATTTTCGCAAAACCAGTATATTCAGTTTCTGGGTTCGTAAGCACTGGAATATAAAGATGTGCACGAGCCACCTTCAGTATGCCGCCCATGTCCTGTATTATTTTCAACGAATTGAACGGCCCAGTTTTTCGAGCCTCCCAGCGCTCATAGCACATTAACGAGGCATTTTTGCGCGAAACAGATACAGATGTTCGTGCTCAGCATGTCGAGCTACTTCGAGGCGCAAACTTCCAGCGCGATCGAGGTTTTGGCCCGAATCCGAAAATTTGAGCTGGACAATGGTGTACTTTTGACTGCACGTTCGACGGCTCACGTGTCAGGGAATACCCACTATTTTTCTTCTCTAATGCTCGGTAGGTGAAGTAAGGCGGTAAGCATCCACCCTGTGCAAAGTGCACTTTTTTATCGAACTTTTTATTTATCACCTATACAAATAGAAAAGGACCATGTACGCGTGCCAAACATATTTTCTCGAAGATGGTCGTCACAATTTGGATTTGACTAAAAATGTGTGCCAAAAGGTAGTTGTACTCCCAGAACAGGAATATGAAACACATTTAGCATGGAAACGGGAATTTCGAGCTCTACGGGCCCTTACGTGTCCAGAAAGTCAGATCACCATATTTGCTGAAAATCGAAATTACAGTCGACCTTGCATGCTGTCAACGAAAGCCATAATCATTTAGCCTAAACAGACACAAATATGGAAAATGAAATGGAATGGAAAAGCAAGAAAAAGCAAAATTTGTTTTTGCACTGACGGAACCCAAATCACAAACATCTCCATCAGCCGCTTGAGAGACCACTGCCATTGTAGGCCATCCCATCGTTGAACGACCCCTCGTTGGGAAACGCTGATAAAACTTCAAGTCATCTTAGTGCATGCCAGTGTCAGCGATCACTTTCCACTACTACAGCGTGAGCAGTAAATACAGTTACGTGGTGAAAAAACGAATATCTCTGGCGAGAGTGCACCAAAAGAAACGAAAAATCGATGATAAGTAATTATAACGATTCTGAACAATGCGTATGTCACCTCTTTACGATCCGACTTCGTTTATTTGGGATGGAGGCGCGTAGATGTTCGGGTACGAGTACATCTGTAAAGGACAGCACGCAGGTAGTCGACGTGGAATTTTGCCCATTCCCGTCGAAGGGCTCAAAACTTCGATGAGGTGTTCTTCATGCCTCTTCTTCCGGATATCCCAAACAGCGTAGTCCAGAGGGTTGGGATCGGACAAGGAGCTTTTCGTTCGAGAAGACCGTCTTAAGGTTGTCATTGGTTCACGTCCTGTCATGGGCTCCTGCCCAAGCGCCGTCAGCCGAAATCAAGGAGGTCTAATCGGAAAGTGGTGACTGTGTATTGTTAAAATTCGTTGAATATTTATCTCCAATTTTCGTTTCTTCTGCTGCACTCTTGCCGTAGATAATCGCTTTTTTACCGCGCAACTATACTTATTGCGCACCTTGTGCATATCTAACCGCCTTATTAGTCTGTCTGTCTGGTCTGTATGTCTGTCTCTTTGCCTGTCTGTCTAGCAAGGTAGGATCAAGTGTGGGATAGGTAGTACATGGATAGGCAAGTGATGGTGAGCTATGCCAACCCCATTCGGTGGGGCATAGCTTTGTCTAACAAGGGAGGGAAGGACCCCAGGTTGAAGTGGCCATTCGGAATGTGATACATATGGTCCGACGTATTTTCGAACGCTGATCTCGAATCTGTATGCGAAATTTTCAGAACGATTCTCTGAGCGGAGTAATGGAGGTTTTTTTTTTAAAAAAACAGTACTATTATATGGTAGGTCTGAAAGCCCGTAGCACGCGAGCCAGACGTTCTTGCGCAAAACCGGGGCGATTTTCGTGTTCAGAGACTCAAACTACCTCAAGAGACAAGTTTTTAGCCAATTTGAGAATTTGACCAAATTTCGGAAAATTCATGAGCTATTGGGTGGCAGCACATTGAACAAAGGAGAAGTCGTTGACCATTGCCTAGGAAACGCTCCTATTTGACGCTTGTTTCGTACATTTAGTGCTATGGGCAAGTGTAAAAGGTGTGTGTAAGCTATCTTGTTCAGGTTGCAGGGTTTTCTGTAGAAGAAAATATAAAAACTATCACTTTATCCCCTGGTCACCCCCAATTTTCCGAAATTGGACCAAAAACTGGATTTGGCTGAAAATTTGTGCAGAGGGGTAATTCGACCCCCTGTGCACGAATATCATAATCTTTTTACGCAACAACGCCTAATTCGTGTGGTACGGGATTCTCTTCGACATGGTATCCTTCCCTTGTGAGTAATGTTAGTAATTATAAATAAAGTGGCAGAGTAAATGATGGGTACTCTTGCCCTACAGATCCGGAACACTACCACTGAGCCACTGAGGCCCTTGCTAGCTCACCAGTGGCCGTGCTGATGTCATAGTGCCTCTCTAATAAGATCCAACGTGTAGCCGTTCATTCAAATAAACCTCCATAACTCCGCTCAGAGAATCGTTCTGCAAATTTCGAATAGAGATTCGAGATCAGCGACCGAAAATACATCGAACCATATGTATCCCATTCCGAATAGCCACTTCGACCCGGGGTCCTTCCCTTGTAAGTGCGCTTCTCACTTCCGCACCCATACACTACATATCCCACATAGAAAATTTCTAATTCATCTCCAAAATGGCTTAGACGTGGAGAGAAGTTGGGACAAGGTCACCCAGGAGGTCTTGATAAAAAAAGTCCCACTCACAGTGGGAAAGGCGTATTTTGAATGAGCGAAGCATACAAAAAATTCGTAATTCACGATTTACTTTTTTGAAAAAAATTTCAGGGAGTTCCACGTCTTCTCAGCTTCGCGGTTTCTATATCTGAACACTAAGTAGTAGATATGAAGTATATCCATCGTTAGATCACGAAAAAGGAAAGTGCAACGAGGTGTTTTCCATAAGAATAGGGTTGAATTTCAGCATTTTCGAGGTTCTACCTTCAACAACGGCTAAATTGATAAGAGACAGTTCAAAATAGAGCGAAACTGTAAAAATGGGCTCCTATACAGTAGGACGGCCTTTCAGGTCATTGATCCTTATCTGGTACCATACTACAATCATCAGTTTGTGCAGTCAAATGTATAATGCCATTTCTTAATTTGGGGAAAGGAAGGGATTCCTGAAGATTTAGGCACAAACTCTCGGCACAAGCACCTCCCTACGCCGAACACACGGAGTTTCCTTTCCCCAACTGCTTGTGCCGAGAGTTTGTGCCTAAGTCTTCAGGAATCCCTTCCCCTTCCCAAATTAAGAAATGGCTAAAATTATACATTTGAATGCACAAACTGATGATTGTAGTGTGGTACCAGATAAGGATCAATGATCTGAAAGGCCGCCCTGCTGTATAGAAGCCCATTTTTACAGTTTTGCACTATTTTGAGCTGTCTCTTATGAATTTAGCCGTTGTTGAAGGTAGAACCTCGAAAATGCTGAAATTCAACCCTATTCTTATGGAAAACACCTCGTTGCACTTTCCTTTTTCGTGATCTAACGATGGACATACTTCATATCTACTACTTAGTGTTCAGATATAAAAACCGCGAAGCTGAGAAGACGTGGAACTCCCTGAAATTTTTTCAAAAAAGTAAATCGTGAATTACGAATTTTTTGTAGGCTTCGCTCATTCAAAATGCGCCTTTCCCACTGTGAGTGGAACTTTTTTATCACTTCCAAGACCTCCCGGGTGACCTTGTCCCAACTTCTCTCCACGTCTAAGCCATTTTGGAGATGAATTAGAAATTTTCTGTAAGCGGAGTTATGGAGGTTTTTTTTTTTTCGAATGAACGGCTACACGTTGGATCTTATTAGAGAGGCACTATGACATCAGCACGGCCGTTGGTGAGCTAGCAAGGGCCTCAGTGGCTCAATGGTAGTGTTCCGGATCTGTAGGGCAAGAGTCGTGGATTTGCTCCCCGTATGTGCGAGTTTTTTTTTGCATTTTGTGTTTCATTGTCAGCAGTGCTTTGCTTTCACTTCCGGACGTTTCCTAGTACTGGTACCTATCGCACCCATCATTTACTCAGCCACTTTATTTATAATTACTAACATTACTCACAAGGGAAGGATACCATGTCGAAGAAAATCCCGTACCACACGAATTAGGTGTTGTTGCGTAAAAAGATTATGATATTCGTGCACAGGGGGTCCCATTACCCCTCTGCACAAATTTTCAGCCAAATCCAGTTTTTGGTCCAACTTCGGAAAATTGGGGGTGACCAGGGGATAAAGTGATAGTTTTTATATTTTCTTCTACAGAAAACCCTGCAACCTGAACAAGATAGCTTACACACACCTTTTACACTTGCCCATAGCACTAAATGTCTGAAACAAGCGTCAAATAGGAGCATTTCCTAGGCAAGGGTCAACGACTTCTCCTTTGTTCAATGGGGTGCCACCCAATAGCTCATGAATTTTCCGAAATTTGGTCAAATTCTCAAATTGGCTAAAAACTTGTCTCTTGAGGTAGTTTGAGTCTCTGAACACGAAAATCGCCCTGGTTTTGCGCAAGAACGTCTGGCTCGCGTGCTACGGGCTTTCAAATCTACCATATAATAGTACTGTTTTTTCAAAAAAAAAAACCTTCATAACTCTGCTCAGAGAATCGTTCTGCAAATTTCGTATACAGATTCGAGATCAGCGTCCGAGAATACGTCGGACCATATGTGTCCCATTCCGAATGGCCACTTCAACCTGGGGTCCTTCCCTTGTTAGCCGGACTCTGACTTTTTCTTTGTATGCGGCCTTTTTCAAACAAATGCAACATAAACATTTGGGTAACAGAGAAACTTGTTTTTCCGTGCACTATTCTTTTGAGTATCCTGCTACGTGCCATAGATCCGCCTCGTCCCGATAGATATTCAGTGATCCAAAACTTGTTGCAAAGGGAAGATTACAGCTGTTATTCCTCAGGTTTTCGGCCATTGATTCATTTTTCTCCTGTGTATTGCCTCTTTCTTTTTTTCAAAAGGGAAGGAACAATTAGACGAACTTCCTGTCGCGCTGAGTCCATATTTGTCCACATCATTACATCTCCTGGCTGAAGGTAGTACGTATTTCCCGACATAGGAAAAGCCATTCCTACAATTGAACCGGTGCTGAGTTCACCCAATAACAGAAGGTACGATAATATTCGTGGATCAATTGGTTCGATTGCTTACCTTCTCCCTGCTCAGCGTTTTTCAACGCTACATGGAAGGTGGCAAACCGGTTTTCTAAATTTCGTTATGGATGAAGATTCAGCACGCATGGATTCGGATCTGATATAATCGGAGCGTGGAGGATAGTGAACACCTCTCTTAGAGATAAGAATCTAAATACAAAATCTACAATATTGTAACCATCTTAAGAGGATTAATCCATGGTTAGGTGACATTAAAAGCACACACCGCGATAATCAGACAAGTCGACCTATCTTCTTGACACAGTAGATCCTTGGGTAACTAGTCAGGTTTAACCTTTTCCGCATCGCCACGGTGCGCTATCAGGGCGGTACACCTGCTCGAATCGACTCCGACGCCACCTACTCGAGCTCCTTTAGGATGGAGTCGGAATGGGTCCGAGCAGGTGTAGCGTCGTGATAGCGCACCGTGGCGACGCAAAAAGGTGCAGCCTGACTAATTATCAAAGGATCTACTGTTCCAAGAAGGTAAATCGACTTATGTGGTTATCGCGAAGTGTTTCGTTAAGAGTGTGTGCGAACTTCAAGAATCAAGCAGAAAGTGGAGTTAATATTCCGGCTGAGATTTTAATGGATGATGACTGAAAATAACGCCGTTGATGATCAAATGGAGAACACTTAAAGCTCTTAAAACTCAGTATGACGTCTATGCGAGTCTTTCCAATAGCGTATACATAAGTATTTCAAATTAATCTGGAAGAGCAGTGAGCTAATTTCTCGCGTTATAGGGCAGTGGGACCACCAAATTGTATGTATAGAGTGGCGAAGGAGGCGTTGTGCGCTGTTCATGAGTGGGCTATCTCTCAAGACGCTCTTCATTGGTGTGTAAGTCCTCAATTGGACCCCGTTGTCACTTTAGTCCGCGTTCATAGTCAGCGCTGAAAGGGCGTGGCTGCAAGGCAGCGAGGAACGGTGGAGGTCCAGGGAGAGCGCAGGCAACGAGGCAGGGTGGCATAGGCAGAGACGTAGAGACACGCAGGTGCACCCTGTTATCGGCACCAAGTATGAACGCTGCTTTGCCTACGCATTCATCCTGCATACTTATTTTGAAATCATGCTGCGTGAATCAATTTTCACGTTTACCCAAGAGGCAGTGTCGGGCTCTTTTGTAAAGGAAGTTAGTTTGGACCACTTCAGTGATTTCTCACACAGATATTTCCTGCATTTTCATGCCTATAAGGTCTTTAAGAGCAGTAGGTGCATTAGCTTATATACTCGTAAAAGTTTATTATAAAAATCCAGCCCTATTAAAATGGCTGGTTAATACATCCTCAATTCGAGAAAATGTCTTACCTGCCATGGATCACTTCCTTCAAAATTCATGAATGGGATGAAATTTATTAGCTTTTGTACAGGTTTCCCACTCCAACCTTTTTGTTGTCTAGAGTGATTTCAATAGCTCACACTGGTCCGTGGATTTGCGAATCCTTTCCTACAAAATGTCATCTATGTGAGGCATAATTTTTGTCATTTTTGAAATATGAAAATTAAGTTCACCCTAGCGCTTATGAAAAGCAAAAATAAATCTGGTCTCAACCACTAACTCTATTTTCGATCAAAGCACATCACAACGGCCTTATTTTCTACGAAATCTCCCCAAAATAAATACCAGCTGTATCATACCTTCATAGTTTTTATGTCGTTGAGAAAGTCGTTCACGTATTTTTCCGAGACAAAGCCACGGTACACCACGATAGGAGGAAATGATCGCAACATTTCCATGATTATCAACTCGTAATTCCATAAATAAGAAGTACAACCGAATTCTTCTATAAGTGCTCACTTCAGTAGGAGGAATCTCATAGACGACAGCCCTTACTCTTGTATGAGCTTAAGAGCATTAAAGATAAAAGATAATGTTCTAAACATTAATCATTCCCCTCTAACGAATGCGCCGCGCATTTCCATTCAAAATCGCGGTGGCAGATAAATGCGAGTTGGCTTTTGCATTGACTTGCGAGGGCCAGCCCATGTACAAGTCAGTGATTTTATCCTCTTGGACGGGTCTGACACCATTTCACCAGCTTTCTGACGCCTTTAAAAATTGATGCAGCAGGGGCTGATGCGGCATGCGGTGCACAATTCCCGGCGAGGTATCTGAGCACCCTCCGGAAAAACGCCGCAGTGTCGCATTCTCGAAGCCGGATCACCCGTAAGGGAACCAACCTTTGTGGATGTGTACACCTATAACGGATTTTCGCGCGGCCGCGAGCGGCGCATTCTTCGCGTGTGATTGCGCACACTGCATTCCTCCCCTTGGAGTTTTACGCCCGATTTAACTGTTTCTTAATTAGGATTGTAATAATGTAATGCTATCGTTTCTTTTACTTTTTATGTCACTATTTTGTCTATACAGGGCACAAAAGTTGTTGTTTATATATAATGATGAGATGCAGCTATTTCTTGGAGGACCTCCGTGGTACCAGACCCTTTCGCTCTAAGCGGAATTCCAAATGACAGCGGCAAGTTGTGCTGACGGCGCCGCGAGTAGCTAGCTCGCAAAGCGAAAATTAGTCGTAAGTGTACGACCTAACCTTTGTCGGGCCGGGCTCGTGGCAAAGTCCCCCTTGGCGCTTTCCTACTTATGAAATTGAAACTAGACTTCTAATTCGGGCGAATACGAAATGTGCTTTCAATTTTTCGTGCCCTGGTTTTACCCTGACTTTCCTATGAAATTCAAATTTTCATTATACCAAGCAACATCCAAGTTCTTCTGACACTCTCTAAATGAAACAAAGTTCCCTGTTCTCGGTAGCTCGAAAGCTCAAAAACAGAATTTCAGGAACCTAAGGCACATCTCAAACACTACCGTCCTCGTAGTCAAGGTCATAGTGGCTCGAATCACTTGGAATATCGCAAGCGTCCAGGTCTTCCTTATCCCATTGTTCATAATCGCCATAGTCGAGCCATGATTTCTTGTCCAGGAAGTATACCACAGCCACCAAAGGCAGCAGAATCGTTGCGATCTCAGTAATCATATCCTGGAAAAAGTCTCTTACTCTGCCAGATCACTTCATTTCACATCAAGGAGTATGGAAATTAATGTTGTAGCATTTGAGGAAGTTTGAGCAGAAAGCGATCCACTCCGAGGTAGTGTGGCAATGGACACAGGGGGTCGTCGTCGAAAAAAATAGCCGCTCCACTATGACCTTTTTCCACAGCGACCAAATGCGACCCCCCCCCCCCCTCTCACCTATTCTTGATTTTACATACCATTAACTGTTACCGGGATGTATAGTTGCAATGTGTTTTATTACTACGTACTCTTTATCTTCCCTGAAGCCAAAAGATATTTATTTCACATTTCCTCACATGGTTTCGCAGTAAAATGCTCTTCGGATCTCACCTGCTTATTAAAATTCAAATTCTAGCGCTTATTACAGGTACGACCCCTCCTGTTCGATCATATACGACCCCCCTGTAAAGAATTCCTCGACTCCTTATGTAGCCTAGATGAGTAATATTTTTGGCTTTCCCGACTGGTGGCTCCACATAATGCACAAAGGGTTCGGTGAGCAACAAAAAAAGTTAAGAAAATTTCAGTTTCCTTTCAACGGTGTTGATCTGAATTGGCCGCGGATATCGGGGCGATTGTGGCACCTCTTGCTCCAACTCCAATTCCGTTCTGAAGATAGTGATTCACCTACGTAGTTATTCTTAGAAGTACGTGGCCCTTTAAAAAATTCCTTTTTTGGTAGCGAGTGAACAAAACGTGAAAAAATCCGAAAAACAATAAAATTAGTAGATTAAAAGTGAGAAGGTCAAAATTTTTGAAAAGCCATGAAAATAGACACAACAGAAACAAATTGAAGAAATTGTATTTCGATGACAGTTCACCCGTATGTGGCTTTGAAAGCGTGTGTACCCTTGGATCTTAATTACGCGCAGCGGCGTGTCGCCTGCATCACTATGCGTGCGAGTCAGAGACGCCGTTATAGTTGGGTACTGAAGCGATTACACTGCAACCATATATGGCCTCTCAAGCATCGAGGTGTTAGAATCGAATTACAGTGGCGCTCATACGCAACGTGTTGCAGGCCGCGGTACGAAGTTTTGGCCTAAGGGTATACACACGCTACTAACTTGGAAGCCACATATTCCATTTTTGTGCTAGTTTCAAAAAGGAGCACATCATGTAGATAGAAAATAGGAATGGTAAAACGCTGCTGACAATTTGAGAAATGTGCAGCAGCAGTACTGCGATTTTTGGAAAATTGCAATCAATTGTTGCACTCTACAAAAGAGTCTTTGGCTGTGGAATGCAAAACCTGTGATGGGCAAAAAATGGGTGATGTTACAGACCACGACGGCTCAATCCATGAGCTCTTGACAGCCTCAAAAGGCTCTCTTTCTGCCAATAAGCCACGTTTTTACAGAGCTGGCTTGAAGTTTATTAGTCGACTAGCTAAATTCTACAGATGAACACCTACCTGCCATTATTCACCTTCTTGGAATTCCATGAAAGGAATCATCATCTTCGCTCTTCTGAACATTTTTGCCACCGCAGTGGTCTCTTCATGAGCCATCCACGTGTCACTAACTATTCGGGACGAGGAAGTTTCGTTAACTTTCTGCCTCCATTTTAACAGGATCAATCACCCTCTTGAAGTAAAATGTAGTCTGCTTACAGCGCCCTGTCACGCATAGCAGACACGAAGCATTTTGACAGACATGAAAATGTTGTTTTTTCAAATACTTAATTTGGACGAAGCTATAGAATTTCTACATCTAACTCGTGGGATGGGCAGACTGAAAATTTTAGTGCATTCTGCATCGATTCTTAGGTAAGTATAGTTCTAGTGCCTATCAAAAGAAAATATGGTTGCTGTAAACAGGCTAGGAGTCTACTGGGATGATCTTTCCCCAAGAAGCTTTGGCAGGAGTGTTCTAGCTATTTTTAAAATTCCTGTGAAAGATTACATTGCTCCCGTTGCCTAGGTCTTTTCGGTGAGGGCGTAACGTGTTGCATATATGACCGCCTGACGTCACAGATCCTCGAGTGCTCGATCAATGCGTTTGTGAGGGATACAGCAGAAAACACATCCAAAACACATGTCAACGAAGAGAACAGACCCGCCACCCCTTCAGTTTTTGACCATTTCATTTCGTCTTTCCCTGCGGCACTTGTTAGTTACACTTTTCTTTCCAGCACTTACCAAATTATATCATCTGCCGCAAAAGGTGGTAACTACGTATGCGAGAGCTTCATGTAACTGTATAGGCGCGGCGCAATGTTTCATGGAAAAACATTTAAATTGTACTTAATCCTATGATAGACACCACCTGTGATTTCAAATTTCTTTGTCTAGCATCCGCTAGAAAGTTCGCAACGAATTTTTCAAGTCTCGATGTATAACAAGAATGGGGTCCTCGCTCAGCTCTTCGACATTTAACCATTGGATAGTGATAATGTGACTGTATCAGAACAGTGCTGTAACTATATTATCGGTGCTGTGAAAATGTTATCCGAGTTCTTTTTAGATGAATCAGTTCCCGGTTAAGGATATGCTGGATCAGACAGTTCAAAGCATCTTAATTTTCACATTCTCTCTGAAAAAAACTGAGGCCGCGTACACAGTTGTGAAATAAGTGGGGTGTTCCGATAGAAGGGCATAAAACTACTATCGAATGTGAAAGCATGGAAAAAGTTGATTAGCAGAATCGCGAAATTTGGCAGAAAACACTATGCGCGATGAGTGCCTTGTTGCTTGGGCTGAATTTCCCAAGTGTGGAAAAGGGTGGCCAGCCAAGGCTAGAGAAATACCGGAGTCTGACTCTCTAATATGGATATGTACCCTTATGTCAGGATTTAGCACCACGGAGTGTCACAAGCGATGCGATGTGGGCGAGCTGAAGGCACCCTGTTGTTGGGTTACGAAACTATTATAAGTCAAATGTGTATGGCGCCCCTAACGTTACCGTGTAATCGCTCAAACCCAATCCTGGCACCGCGCTCAGCTCCCACACACCGCGTAGCATGCGGCTCGTCGTGGTGTTAAATCCTGACATAGCGATACACACTCCAAATCCCACGATTTCGCTAATTCAAAAGTTTTTCAGTCTACGCGATCCTCCTCCTACTCAGCGATTCTCACAAATCCCATGATTTTGCAGATTTCGCTGATCTCTGATATCTTCTATGACCAGGTATCTGATTCTTATGCCCCATTCCGCAATTCAGTTGAAGGAACATTCCAGGATTATTGGAGTGTCACAGCTCCGTCCGTGGTCAGATGTTCTACCCACAACCAGTGGGCTGTACCTTTATCATGACGTGAGCGTCAGTTCCAGGAGTGTGCAGAGCCAAAGAGGCAAGCGCGACTCCACCAAGCAGCCCAGGCCCCACCTCATACATGATTGTTGGCAATGATGGTGCCAACGGTGGCAACAACGTGGCAAATGAGGCCTACGATTTGTGTGATAATATAAGATAAGGAAGTGATGCCAGTGATAAAGGAGACATTGACACCAGGAAACAGGTGATACTCCGAAGTTCCTTATGATACCATCGAGCGTGAACTGATTCAAAGGCTCGTTTCCACGCGATAATCTCGTCCAATGCCAGACATCAGGAGACCTTATTTCTGCCATTTTCGGGGTTTTCTTGAAGATTTTTCTTGTCAGCCTCAGCACCTCCAATTTCATAATTAAGTGCTTTAACCAACTCAAGGTAATCCTGGAATGTTTCTTCAAATTCATTGATGTCATGACTAGGAACGGGGTGGAGACTCGTCTTCACTCACAATAGTTTAATCGTCCCATGTTCTCCCATAAATCCACATTATTCGCTTCCCAGTACTTCTCACCAACAAAAGATGGATGTTTGGAAGTTGCTGACACTTCGGCTGTGTTCTTTTTTACTGAGTTAAATAGTAGTATAACAAACAGGACTGTGGCACTCATGGAGTTACACCTGCAAGCACAGTCTTTGTCATCTTCTGTAGATCAAAACTGGTGAAATATTGAGGTTTGAGTCTTACCCAATACGAGTTCCTCTTGCGATGAAATTCTAGAGAACTTGTTCGTATGGAACGGTAAGTCCGAGACCGTTACTCCGTTACTCGCGCGATTGCATGCACTTACTTGAGTGCGCTATTTACCTTTCGAAACGCTAATCTTTTCCCAGTCAAAGGTCCTGCCTTGCTGAAGGAACATAACACGCTCAAATGAGAGCGCGCACGACGACATATACGGTCGCACGATAGTGCGAATTGTAGTCTTTAAAAGAATTGTCCACGGAAAATGAGTTTTTGTGTTACCTATACGTTTATGTTGTATTTGCCTAATGTGGGCCTCATGCAAAATTTCACGCGAAAAAATGCGAATCTGGCTGAGATACAGCACCACAAAGTGCGGTCCCAGTGGGCGGGGCCTAAGAGAAAAGCCTCGTTCCGTCGTCCGCCGTGGTCGGAGACGCATTGTAGGAGCAGAAAGTTTCGTAAACAGTCCCACTCTCCGTTCCCAACGGCGGCGGACCACGGGACGAGGCTTTTACTCTTAGGCCCCGCCCACTGGGACCGCACTTTGTGGCGCTGTATCTCAGCCAGATTCGCATTTTTTCGCGTGAAATTTTGCATGAGGCCCACATTAGGCAAATACAACATAAACGTATGGGTAACACAAAAACGCATTTTCCGTGGACGATTCCTTTAAGGTATAACCGCAACCTGCGGTGAAAACGTGACGTCGGCGTCGTCACTTGAGAGAGAATCGTCTATTCAACGACAAGATTTGAATACGAGTCGATCCAATAGCACCGTGCTTTGAGCGTTTTGGTAGAGGAATCAGGGTAGGTACAAATGAAAAAATTGTATCTTCTCCTTATCGCCGAGTGATCATATCGCCGATACCGCCATTCTCAGGACTCTACTGATCCGCTGCGTCTTTCACATTAGGTCAAACCATCTATGGCCCTGGTCTTGGTTATGAATGCAAAACCAACAGTTGATTACTAAAACCTTTTATTAATTGAAATTGATGGCCACGACCGCTGTCGTTTCAGATGTATACGACGTGACATCAAGAAATGATGTATGCGGCATGTATCCTCATCAAAGAAACCACATAAATTGAACGAGTTTTTGAAATGTGTGAGGATCACCATTTCTGAGGGGCAGATTCATTTAAAGACACAATCCACGATAAATTTCGTGCCTTGCCGCGCTTTATGAAGACTCTCGGTGCGTTGAGGACTACATAAACCAAGAAAGAGTCGAAGGAAACTTCCAGAAACCTTGAAAATATGTAAGGCGATATTGACGTTCGGATCTGACGAATTTGCAAACTAGAGGGAGGCATCTCAGCAAGTTTTCATGTGATAATAAATGTGAATAGTTGTTTTTAAATAAGAAGCTCCATTCCTATCTATCGCAGTCGTTATCATGCCTCTCATCCACGTAAGCGTGACCGCTGCCTCGCTGCCCAATTCATAGATGGGTGTCAAATATCTTCAGAAGGTGGCCGCCATCTCACTTACGGGTTCTTTACGCGTTTAACATTCACCCTCGCACCAACTGATGACACACGCTTCGCCGTTGTGGAAGGGTCTATCTACTCGTGTATAAAAATGAGATACTCATATTATCGTGAATTGTGCCTTTAAACAAGCACGAATACAGGAAAATAAATAAACTGGTCTCCAACATTGTTGCTTCGAACTAGAAAAGCACCTTAGCAGAATGGGTTCATCCAACAATGGAATAAGAAAAATGACGTCAGATGTACACGACTACAATTGCCTGTACCGCAGCACGCTGGAGCTCGGCACGTCAGAGCGCGAAATTGTCGTCCGGACATGTTCAATCCTACATTCCAAAATGCCGCAGAGAGATTGATTTTTCCCGATTGCAGGATTGCAAGAGTGCAGACGGAAAAGCCATGTGTATGCGCCCGGGCTTTTGAGAAGAAGGAAGAGAGTGGAAGCGCAGTGACCGTGTGTAGGCAGAGAGCACAGACAGCACGACAAAATGCTCACCATGTGCACCGAGCCCCACGTTTGACAGCTGCTCTAATAGTACCATTTATCATGACTTTGAGGTGATTACAGATGAGGCAATAATATTGTTGTCTGCGATAATCAGTGGAAAGAAAGAACAGATGGCCAACATAATTCCTGAATTTATTTCAATAAATCGTTGTCAATGGAAGTACACGGTTTACATTTTCAGTATGTCAACGTTGCATGAGCTCACGAATATCTAGTCGACTGCTGGCTGATTGAAAAATGTGTTGCCCTTTCATCCGAATCCATAGAGTTGCTGCTATCTTTTCTCCTTCATATACTGGACATCCGCCATGAGATGATTTTTCCTCCTGCAATTATCACATTAGATCAGATTTTATCTGAGGCCCTAATTTTTCCTCGCATTTTATTATATTATAAGCAAGTGATCGAAATAATCGAGGCAAAAAACAATTAAAATAAAAGCTAAGAAAAGTAATTCAAGTAGAATAAAATATTTCAAAATGAATAGTACTTATTGCTCACAACTCGCTTCCGTGGAAACCCGTTTGGGAATCAGCTTCTTTGATACTGTGGGAATCCCGATGGCATATTGTTGTTGTGGAAAACATTCCTGAGGATTATAAAAGCTAGTCTGCTTATAAATTTTAGCTTGCGGGTTAGTACTGGATGTACTTTGATCGAAGGACTAATTTGAAGAGATTTGGCTCAAACCTTAGCAAATATACTTGGCAGGCGGCAATGGAAAAAGACCCTTCCCCCACCATTTTGTCTCCTGAACAGAAGAACTTTCCGCTCAACCATGCGAAGATTTCAATTACACTCCATTTTTGTCATTTTTTTCTTCAAAGTAAAAAATGATGATATACTGAACCCTTTGTTGAGGATTAACTCATGATCTATCTGGGAAAGTAGTGTAGGTCTGATAATTGACTTTTCCAAATTGTCAAAAAAAGGTAATCGTTATCATACCTCCACCCTCTTGAGCAGGCTGTAGGACCAGAAAAAAGGTAGCCACGCGATTGCCGTAGGTTTTCATCCAAAAGTCGTATGTCTCGGGGCTCGAATAAGAGATATAATCATGATGGGGTGCATAATGTCCTCCAGGACGGTATTTGAGCACCTTCAATAAAAAGCTTCTCTGCGCAAGGGTTGTAAAGTGAAGTAGGGCATAAACAGAGATGAACAAAAGGAATGAGAATCAGTGAAATTTCATAAAATGAATGTAAATGCGACTCATCGCTTCTATTCAACACTATTTCGTTTCACCATCTTCTTATGAATTTCACTGGTTAAATGGGAAATATTTAATTTCGCATATAATAACAATATAAAAAGCTGCTAATTAGTGTCTGAGGCTAGAACATGTGAGAGTCACAAGCTCCATGTTCTAGCCCCAGTCTATGTGGCTGAGATTGATCTATCTGACTACGGGGAGGGTTGCTATACTCCAATATTCCCTGAAATTGTCTTTAAAGTGTGCAAAAACGAGCACACAATGGATGTTGCATGTAACTAATCAGCTGATTATTACAGCAAGAATAGCTTGGGTTCTAAAATGGCCTAGAGAGGGAGAATAATGGTGGAAATGGTCAGCTGTGGCTAGGGCTATGTAAGAGAGACTGAATCCCGTGGTGGGCGGAGCTTTTGCGCTAGTGTGAGGAGCTCGAACCAGTAATCCGTAAAGCGGTTTCAAAAGGGTCTGGAGACTGGAAAAGATGAATCAAAGTGAGAGGCAAGAATCACCCACCAAGGTGCGACTAGCTGCTCTTAGGAGGCAGTCGGAAAGAATTGGAGATCTTGATTACCCAGGAAAAATTCAAGTGCAAAACTATTTCATAAAAGTTGAAATGGTGCATAATTTCCGATGGAGAGCGAAATGTTTCAGAGGTCGAGACTTGTAACTTATAACTTGTTATTACCAAATTTTAGAAAATCAAGCTTTTTATTATCTGCAGGATGATGATGTTTTAAAATATTGCAAAATACAATAACGCTGCTCTCTCACCAGCCTGTTTAAAAAGTTAATAAAAGGCAAGAATAACATTGCTCTTCTGAACATTCTCGCCACCCCGTCCGATGCAGTGTGGTCAATCCAGGTGCCATTTGCCTGTCTTGACGGGCTCGACTCAGAGACGTTTTCCTGACCATTTTTTACGACTTTCTAAAACTGACGGATTAAATCCTGCAACGATGACAATTTAGAGGTATGAAAGTATATGAAGATGTTGGAAATATGGAGAAGGTATGATAAGAGAAGATCACATCTTCTATGTTAGCGATAACGTTTAATTGATAGATAGAGAAGTTAGCCTTACCTGCTCCATCATTTTCAGTTCCCCAACATCTTCAAGAAAACTTTCGACGTAGTGCTCGGGAGCAAAGTCACGGAAAATGACAAGCATAGGATCCTCGCTCAGAACCTCCACATTTATGAACTGATAACTTCGAATAAACGCATGGCAGACGAAAGCCGGAAAATTATAAGCAGTTCTTGGAAGAATACATAGGATGACCAAATTTATTTTATCACCTAGTCCTTTTTGATTGTTTCCATGATTACAGCCCTCATCGGGATGTATAGCACGAGCTCAGCAGTGAGATGTACCGCAGTAAGAAAAATTTCACATTTGGGTCGGCTCCCACGACTTGTATACATACAGTAGCCTTCAAAAATATATGTGGTTTTTGATTTCTGACTATATCGCTGGGACACATTTACACATTCTTTATATTTTTCTTCGTGTTCTAGACGTTGCGCAGTGGAATTTACAAGGAAGTCCTTTCAGGGAATGAGCGCTTTTTGGAAACGGTTTTTGTATCATGTGGGAATACATGCATGCAACATACAGGGGGTGCCAAAAAAAAAGTAATTTTGCCCACGGCTCACATCTGCCAATTTTACAAAACGTAGGGAAACGAAAGAGATAAAGGTATTGGGGCAAAACATTCCCGAAATGTTCCTCTAAAAGCAGGAACAAGCTGTGGCTCCTCACGTTCATGTTCATAAAAATATGGAGGTCTCATTCGGCGCAGTCGGGCTTCGGAGTACCTACATTTAAAAATTTGCTAAAAACAGTGGAGCCAAGCTCCGTGGTAGGTCTTTTGTGGGAAGCTTCCTGAGGGTTGGCCCTTCGGTTCTTGGAAGTCACAGAGCCCCTGCTGCTTGGACAAGGCTGCTATGATCCAAAGTATCATTTTCATGCCTCAAATCCGCCTCCGGAGGGGTTTCAGTGGTAGGGGAACGTTTTGGCTCTTGGAAACGAAGGGCGCTGGGAACCCGGGAAAAACGCAATGTTAAAGAACACCATCCGGTATGAATCCCCTTAGGTACCCAGATTGAACGGACGTCAGCAAGGTTGTGAAAGAGGGCGAAGAAATTTCGGATTTTGCCCAGTTGAGGTGATACATCTTGTTCAGTCTTTCCTTGCTCCCGTTTCTGCTCGTGCAGGAGGCTGCCACGGAGTATAGTGATAGAGTTAGGTCTGCTCTTGATTCTGGGGATGAGAATACCTCAATAGAATTTACTGTAGTTTGGCTAAATGGGGTCGAAAGTGGAGGAGACAAAATTACTTTTTTTTGGCACCCCCTGTACAACTAACTCCCCCTTTTTTGAGCGGTCCTACGAATGCCAAAAAAGGGATGAAGAGAAATTTTTTTAGAATGGCCACTTCAATGCGCTCATTGAAGTGCATACTACTTGTAGCACTGCATTTGTGCAGAGAGAGACGCATTCTTCGACTCCACGTAGAAAAAGAAGCAAATTGAGTAGTGAAAAGTCTTATTCATAGCATACACTAGAAAGCATAGTACACTTATAAGCATTTTCCATGAGAAGAGGTTTTTGCAAGGATTGCCTCCTTATACATGGCTCTTTATGTCAAACCAAGATACTACGGTTACATCACTATGCCTTACATACTATATCTAGCCAAAAATGATGTCTAGTCAAATTTCAACCCTAACTCGAAAAAATGGAGTGGCCATGGACACATGGTCTCTCTTTTTTTCTGTGATTAATAACTAAGATATACCATGACAATCAATGGAATATGCACAGAATGATTGCCTGGCGCTATATCTTCACCTACCAAACATTGAACACCAAAAAATGACCAGTGACGCCGTCGTCTCCTACGTCGAAGGTGTTGTCGAAGGTATACCAGTCCCAGCTCAATTTTTCGAGTTTGGGTCAAGAACTCGATTGAGCTGGAAAATTGGCTCTGGTAGCAGCTTGTCCCCTGACCAGGTGACCAAATTCGTTTCGTGCAAAAATGCCGCGCTCGTGCGCTATGAGCGCCGACAGGCTCAAAAATTGGGCCGACAGGCTCAAAAATTGGGCCGCCAAACTTGCTGAAATCGGATAGCAGGGAGTGATCTAAAATTCTAAAGATGATTACTGCATTTAATTTCATTTTCAGCTCTTACGAAAACAAAAACTGAAGATCCTCTTGCAAAGGTTTCTTCTGAGGGGGTCAAAGCCTTAATTCCCCTTTCGGCATTCGTAGGTCCCCTCAGGGAAAACGAAAAAACTTTTATCATGATACGATTCGTCGTGGTACCATAGTTCAAATATGCTCTTTACAAGAATAGAATTCCAAAGGAGACCTGACAATTGTGACGGTGAAAATCGCTAGGTGGGCTCCAAGATTGTGTATTTCGAAAAATATTTGGCTGCTGGACATACTTGATGATAGGCATACATTTTAATTTTTTGGTGCATTTGGTCAAGGCGACGAGCAGTTATGGTCAAGAATCAAGAACCACAAATATTTTCGACCGCTTTTCTAGATACATAAACTACGCTTGTGGCCTGATTCATTTCTATCATTGATCACAATTAACCACGAAATCTCAGTAGAGCAGCACCCATGGGGAGAAAAGCTTCCAAATGGATAGCACTTTGACTATAACACTCACCAGGAAATGGTTTTGCATTGTCATGGAACTTTGAAATGAGACCTACCTGCATTGTTGAGATTACGAATGCTGATCACAAAAGTGAGAATTCAAATTACAAAGGTCGTTCTCAAGCGATTCAGGAGGAAACAGAATTGCTTGCAATGGCCCACTGACCGGGTACTTTGGTTGGCGCCATCAGAAGGTGTAGTTGAGAGCCATTCTAGTGTTCACCATCTCTAGAGCAAGTACCAGAGAACCACGGCAACTGTTGCTGTATACGGTTCCTCATTGATGCGCTACTTTGAAGGAACCGTGCACGGGAAAATGAGTTCCTTTGTTAGCCTTATATTCATGTTGTGTTTGCTTAATAAGGGCAACATGCAAAGTTTCATGCTAAAAAGTGAGAAACCGTTCAAGATACGACTCCTCAAGGTGGCGGCCACTCTAAGGCACTACGTCTTAGCCGTATTCTCACTTTTCCTTGTGAAACTTCGCATGTGGCGTACAACAACATTTGGTAATAGAGGAAGTCATTTTTTCCGTGCACGATTCCTTTAAAAGAATTACACCACCGATGAGTTGACGCACCCTGCTGCCTCACACACAAACTTTTGACTTTTTAACTCGCTTTCGAACTGCACTCTGCTGTTTAGGTTTTCATGGTTGCAATTAGCTTCGAGTCTAGATCGATCCACCTAGGTTCATTTCAAAGTTCCATTGGAAGTGGGATTCTTCCACGAATGAGAGGCTCAATTCTCAACTCTTACAATTAGATCCATAGCAGACATTGGTCTCATGACTATTTTCAGAATTTTGACGTGATTATGTGATTGTTTAATGTCTAACAACTTTGCCAAATTACATTCTAACTGTCAGACATCTTCAACGAGATGCTCACCCCCTCCATTACATAAGCATCATTTTTGTTCTTATTTTTCCTCTGTGATACTAAGTTTGAATCAATAATTTACGAGAGAGATCTTGTCAGTTCTGTTGGTCACGCTTCTTACTGCTACTCTCTTTTTCCAAAAGACAAACGAGAGATCGAATGAAGTTACCTTTTTCTGTTGGGTTTTTTAAGTCCTTTTTGTTACACAAATTCAACCAATCCTCTTTCCAGTGACTGGCACCATTAAAATCTGTGTGGTTTGGATGAGTAGAACTCAGAATTCCTTTGTGAGTGAATACGATGTATAAGCTTAATATCACAAAGCCCATCGCGGTAAAGAACGCGTGGATATCTGGCCTGTTCAAACTCAAGCTCTGAAATCAAAGTTGCTAGAAAAATAGAATAGAAAAATAGCCTAGTGACAACATGCAATGCGGCGACAACTAAAGCAGGATTTGAGATGTCAGGGTGAGACAACAGCACTGCACGCTTGACAAAGTAATGCCGTTCTAACTAGAGCGAAGGCATCAACATGAATTCCATTCGAAGTGTAGAAGATTAACAAACATTTCATAATGTAACCCTACAAATTGATAAGATCGCATTTGGTACCTATCCCCCCATACGTGCTGACGAAGACACCGTAAGAGCTTATGTCGTCGGATGCGGGCGATCTTCGCGCAATTCGTCCTAAACTTCCGCCGAAGTAGACGTCAAGTATTTAATAAATTGTGGGGAGTGCTGTGGGCTTCGCCCTCAAAAATACTTCACAAAATAAGTGGATAAATCGAAATTCCCGCTGTTTGGTAGTCACTGCATTGAAGCGGGGACTCATGAAGGCAGTCTGAAATCACTATTAATTACGACTTGTGGGTCGGAACTGCTTTTAGCCGAAACATATCCGAATTGCGTCCCGAAGTTAGAGATTACCTAAGGGATGTATATCTCTCCTGATGATATCGTTGATTTGGCTCTGCCGATTGATTTTGTCCCGAATATCGTCAAATTTTTGCGATTTTGCACTCATGCAGCAACGCCCCTCCAGATCGTTCTGAAACTAAGCTACTTATCCATTTCATTTTGAGCATTCGAAGCGCAAAGCCTGTCACTGCTTTTCACAGTTCAATAGCTGCTTTTTGAGACTACTCCTGCGAGAGCATGGGACGAGAACGAAACATACCCAAGTAAAATGCTTTGCTTGGCCCTCTTCATTGCACCCAAGCCGGAGGTGATGCTGTCGAGTGCTTGAGTATATTATTAGTTGTATGCAGAATAAATGGCCGAAACGTAATTGGCCATAATTTCGCTCAGACACAACTTTATTTGTCGAAATAAAAACCATTCGAATCTACAGAATTTTGCCAACGATCTGGTAAGGAAAATATACCATCACGATCAAATTCTGGATTGCGAGAATCAATAAAGTCAAGAATGGCATTTTTACCGTGCATAATTTTTCTGCCGCAGGTTTGCATCGGGAACCCGGAAAAAGTGGTAATCCGTCAGGGATAGGTCTGGGGAATAAGGGGGGTGAGGGAGAGGCTCGATACCTAACTGCATCATTTTTTTACTGGGTGCGCAAAACAACGCAAAACCCCACAGTTCGCAAGTCACCCGGCAGAAACTGATCGAGACTCTCCCTCACCCCCCTTATTCCTCAGACCTATCTCTGACGAATGACCACTTTTTCCCGGTTCTCGATGCAAACCTGGGTCAGAAGGAGTTCGCCGAAACGATGCATGTTGAAAATGCCATCGTTGACTTCATTAATTTACGCAATCCAGAATTTGATCATGATGGCATATTTTCTTTACCAGATCGTTGGCAAGGTTGTGTAGATTCGAATGGCTTTTATTTCGACAAATAAAGTTGTGTCTGAGCGAAGTTATGGCGTTTTGTAGAAAGTGGTCCGTTTTGGCCATTTATTCTCCATACACCTACGTTATGTTAGCTAAAACTGCTTGCTGATCACATATATCAGTGGAACTCACTTTGATAACTCTTTTTAATTGAAATGGTAAGGCTTTGTCAGGTGAACGCTTTTGCGCACCGCAAGTTACGAGTTGTGTAGTGGATAAACACACAATGCCGCAGCAATGTGTCCCAATAACAGCTTCTCCAAACATCATACCAGGGTACATGCCCATGCAACCCTCCCCTCCCCCCACACTCGTTTTTAAAGTACCGCACCGCCCAATAGGTAATCCTGTAGAAAGGAAAATACTGGACGCCCTTGAAATAAAGCGGATGTCACCAGAAATAAATATTAAGGACGAACTACGTGACATTCTACATATCTTCACTTGATCACAGTAATCATTCTTGGTTACTGCGTGATCTTTCTCCCATCAAGTGTTGAGCCACTCACATAGCGTCCCAGACTATTCAAGGGTGCTGCCGGGTGATCTGATCATTTTCTGCACCATACTTCTTCGCAGGGTGGGTCACGCCAAAAAAATTTTGAGACGAGATCGTAAGCTATCAATATATGTGTATCATATAATTGTGCTGACCACCACAGTTTCAGGCCTGAAGAAAGTGTTAAACGCCGAAATATCGCGAAAATATTCCAAAAAACTTTCGAAACTTTTGAGGGGCCTTTTAGTTTCTGAATAAATTTCTGCTCCACAGCTTGCATGACTATTAAGCCCTTCTCATTTGTCATCAGAGGATGGGAACATTACCCGTGGTCGGAAATGCTTTCGTTTCGGAATAGAAGTCTTGAATTTTATAAGGTTATTATTTTCTTCGACGCTTTTTTTCGGAATAAGTGCTGAGTTTTGTCAGATTCTTATTTCTCTTATTGTGTCAGGAGTTCTTCGTTTTTTTACCATAGGCTCTTAATTTCTTCGATGCATTGGGTCGCATTGGCTGGGTAAAAGCCAGACATAGCCGAGCATGAAGGAATTGGAGGGGGGGGGGTCGTATGGAGCCCACCTTTTGGGGCAGGAGGTGATCGTATTTTTTGAAAATTTTTCCGACGCAACGCTTGACCCTGAACCATGCCGAAGAGGCTGACAGCTATGAGCATGTCTTTTGCCCAACCATTGCGCAGATCCTCGCCTATCGGCTAACAGAATTTGCTCCTCATCACATGTCACCATGAGTTTAGGAAGTAGGTCACTCTTATTTGGAAAGCATGAGTGTTCGAAGTAAATGGTACCAATCTATCGCTCGCCCACCTTATTCGAGAGAGTGTGGAGCAGAGTCACTTCATTCTAGGGTAAAAGTGTGACAATGGTACGATAAAGCCAGAAGCGTGCTTTAATGAGGTTTGGGCAACTCTAGCAAAGATTTTAGAAAACTATTCAGAAAAGGAAAATAACTGCGAAATTTTTCCCACCCAACTATCACAAATTCTTTTGTGGTCCCTATTGTTTCACAACCGCCAGAGGCTGGGTCATATGACGTTAGAAAAGTGTGACTGATATTAGAGCGTTGGAGGAGCTTCCATTGCTTCGTTTCGGGAATAACTTTCAAGATACCCTTGTCCTGGAGCGGTTCGTCTACCTCGTGTGCGCGAAACACTCGATTCCCAGGTGCATTGCATACCCTGGTTAAGTGCTTCCGCTCCACAAGTAGAGATGGGAACTGTGAATTTCGAATATAAGACGCATAATTTTAAGACCCTGAAGAGAATTCTTCAAAGCCGTCTCTATCTCGGATCAATTTCGTGAGCGAAGATAGAATTACATGGATTTTACATTGACTTTTGTTGAGCTTTTCAGCTCAGCAATCAAAGGCTTTCTAGCAAGTGATTTCACTTTCCAGGCACATGTTTGCTCACCTGCAATTCTGCATTCGAAAGATCGTCACGATTGTCTACGGATCCCTCAGCGTGCGCCGTTAGATTCACCTACGGCTTATCACCATTTTCACTATAGCGTTATCTCAGATTGTACGTGTAGCTGCGAACAAACGCATTTGTAAAAGGAAACCATTCGAGGGTTGTGGGCTGCCCTAAAGGAAATGGGATCTGACAGCACATCCTCATTTGGTAACTGCCTTTTCGCCATCGCTCTGTAAGAGGGTGGATTTGCAGCTCATGAATTAGTTTGATTGGTTGCTACTGTATGAAGTTGGTCAAAAAAAGTCCAGCAAATAGCATCCGTAGATAAAATTCCAGTCACTTTAACAAGGAAACAGGTGCAATGCATAATGGCTAAATATAGTGTTATCGTGAAATTTCAGAAAAAAAAATGCGAGATGCATGCAAAAATGATGTCCCACTTTTGAGCGCTCAAAGAACATTACTGTGACTGCCACTTGGTCGCCACAATGTATTCGATTATTCGAATGAAAATGGCTGGGAAAAAGCTATTCTTGGTATCATGACAATCAAAATTTTATTATTCACGCGATCAAATTCTCATTCTGGAAACTCAATGCACAGATAAAGAAGAAAGATAAAGATGAAACTTTGGCAGTGTGTGGCTAGCAGAGTACAGGCAGAATAGCGAGATGTTGAGCTGTCGCTTTGACGGTTACTCTGAAAGCAAGTGGCTTCGAAGCTATAGTGGCATGTTAGATATCATTTTTATATATCTAAAATCACACATGTATGCGGATTGCTCTCTTCTGTGGTTTGCTGTACTTTTCGAAAACAACACGGCTGTGGTAATCAGTGAAGGAACACAAGACCATTATGAAAGATGTATTCAGAAAAATGTATTATCTTCTTAAATTACAATGGTTCAAGGAGCAATCGCTCTTTGTGGATGTCATCGTTCCATAAGTTCGCGAATGTTCGATTGCTTGCTGATCGGAAAAGATCCTGTCGCTGTGCTGCAAATTTTCTCCTTCATATGCTGGACATCCACCATGGAGAGCGTCTACCTTCTGCAATCATTACAGTGGATCACGAATTTCAGAAAATATCTGTGGTCCAAATTGAAAAGCAAAATGAAAAAGCTGAAATACGTAAATAAATAATTAAGTAAATAATAAATAAATATTAAATGATGTAATAATAAATAAATAATAAATAAAAATTAAAGGCAGCTTTAGGGGAAATTCGGACGAAAAGTGAAAGAAGTAGTGAATATGAAAGCCGAGATGCCTAGTAACAGGAAAGTGGAGAAAAAACGAATGGAAATGGCGAAAAACCCGAGGAATAGGACCCCTCCCCACCGTTGGTTCTAGACGCGGACGACCTTTCCGTCAAGAGGCGAATAGTCCACATAGGTTTCCATTGGCATTACCAAGACGTAAATATGGAGGGATGTTCGAAAATGCGACGGCATCCATTTACCTGTGGTGAGCTTCGAGCTAAAAGTGAGAAAGCGCGTTGCGATACTTTCAATCCTGCCGATCTCCTTGACCAACCTCACCGTGACCAACCACTAATCACGTCACCTGGAGGCGGGCTGCCCTAAACCAAGGCGGCTTGCCCTGACGAGGCCGCCTCCGCCACAGCTCAAGGAGGCGCCTTCCGCGGGGGATTTCGCCATGCATAAACTTCTCAGACCCGTAGTTTTTCACTAAATGACTCCTTTTGGGATTTCTTATCACCCACATATCCCTAACACTGTCTTCAAATAATATAACAATACGAATAAATAATAAATAAATATTCAAACGAAAGCAATCATATTGCATTACACAGAATCTCCCCAGTGTAGTTGACATTGGTCCAGAAAACCCTGGTATTCGTTTCAAAAAGCGCTGCTTCGTGCATTCTCGGAAACACGGTGATTCTCGGAAAATCTCTACATTTTTTACGTTGACTTTTCAATTAGAGCTTTTAGCTCAGGGATCCACGGTTCTTTTCAAAAACCGATTTCACTTTCCAGGACATGTGTTTGCTCATTTACAATTCTGCATTCAAAGGATGGTCACAATTGTCTTTGAACCCCTCATCGCCATTAGATTCATGCACGTCTTACCACCTTTTTCACCATAGCATTATCTCAGACTACGCGGATGACTGAGAGCACACGGCTCTCTAAACGGAAACTATTCAAGTGTTGCAGGCTGCCTCAAAAGAATAGGCCTCAGGCCGCACATGCTCATGAGGTAACTGCCACTTTCGCCATCGCTCTGTAGGAGAGTGGATTTGCAGCTCATGAAGCAGTTCGAATGGTTGCTATTGTAAGAAGTGTGAGAAAAAGAAACCAGCAAGCATCCGTAGAGTGCGTGCATGTAAGCCTACAAAACGCTTTTAGTTTCGATTCAGTTTCCATTGTCCCAGACGTATCGGCCGGATGATAAACACCGTTCATCAAATTCCAGCCACCCAAAGAAAGAAACAGGTACAGTGCATAACGGCTAAATATAGTATTACCGTGAAATTTTCAGGAAAAAAAAAACGTGAAATGCACGCAAAAAAATGATGACCTACTTTTAAGCGCTCATAGAACATTTCTCTGGCTGCCACTTACTCCAATTTCGATTATTCCAATGAAAATTTCTTGAGAAAATGTTAGTTTGGGGTATCATCACTATGAAAATTTTATTATTCACGCGATCATAATTCCATTTTGAGAGCTAATGCATAGATAAAGACGAAAGATAAAGACAAAGCTCTTGGCGTTGATTGACCTTTTTGACAAGCGCCATGAAATTCGATTCCTTTTAAAATCGTGTGGCATTCAAATTCGATTAGGTCAATGACTAGAGGTGATCATCCGATGCTTTATTTCTAACCTTTCATTGTTGGCTTTTGTTTCTGACCTTTAATTCTGTTTTTATTATTTTTTGACCTCTTCTAACAATGCCTTTGTTTTCACCGACACCTTACTCACTAATGCTCCCGGTGTTGATGAAAACACAAGCTCGGCTGGCTCGTCTGAGTTAGGAGCCACCTGATTGTTTCTTTACTTCGAATTGCACTATAGAAACTTTCTTTCCTTCCTCTTTCCTTAGTCAATCGTTTTATAGGTCAAAATAGAGATGGTCATCGGTTACACAGTGGAAACGAAATGAAACGGTGAAAGACCTAGAAATTATACACCTGTGTATGATGCGTCTTGATTCCTACGGCAAACGCTTTTTTCGCGTCCTCCTCACTGATATACTGATCACGACCACGTGAATCTGTGATGTGTGGCGTAATATGGATCATGCAGCGCTTATTGCAGGAGAAGCACGGTTTCGATGAGCTCGCCTAGTATAAGACCCTTTCGTGAAGCTAGTACGGATTGTGAGTTTTATTTACCGTGACCATATTTATACTTTCCAGACAACTGAATCATCCCTCATGCTGCCCTAAAATGCGATGATGGTGCATGAACAAATGGCAAATCTTTATTTATTAAACACAATTCAAAACAATTTCAAATCTGTAAGTCAAATGCATCATCGAACAGACATTTCACCTATAACTGCTCTAACGATAACAGTTTTAAAAATAGTAAAATTACTAGTGGTGCACTAAATTTGGATCAATCAACTTTGCAATGTCCATGTGACCCTTAGAAGTAATCGTTTCAAGTAGTTCCTGATCATAGGATCGAATCCATAACGTTGCTATCACCTTTTCACCCTCCCATACAGGGCAACCACCGTGAAGACTCTTGCCGTTCTGGAAACTTCTGATTAATGGTAAAAAATTTTTAGTAGGCCTGCACTATGATTCTTCTCAATAGAAGAGCTATTGCTCAAGCCACGATATATCATATTCGGTGGTTTTTTCTTTCCCCTTTCACTATAAGCAAAACTCGTCCAAATAGTAGGGGGCAGGAGCGGGTAGCATGAAAGGCGTCATTGCCCATTACGTGAATTCTATCTCTGTACAAATGCCATACATTGACTGTTCGACAGGAAAACTTTACCTGTCCAAGAAATTTGCCCCCTACATCATTTGGTTGAAATCGAGCGACTATGCCTAATCGTGGATTAAGATAGTTAATTCGGGTCCCTACTGCATATGGCTCCCTATCTCACACATATTGTGTCACATGTCACCCGCTGCTGAGTGAAGTCCTGACGTATAGGTATTTATTTTAGATTGAAGACTTGCTTCTTGGTGCAAGATTCTTGGCTAACCATCCAGTTCGCATCATTTTTGCCCAGCCACGGTGCGTCATTATAGCTTACACCCGCCCAGACCGAGCAGACGTCCTCATTGTTCACTCGAGCCAGAAGGCCATGGTTAGAGTGTGCTCGAGCAAATGTAGCACCCTGATGGTGCATCAAAAAGGGTGTGATCTGAATCGTTGCCAAGGATCGCTGTTTCATGACGGTAAGTCAAACTGATCTGATTATCGCAAGTTTTACCATTGAGAACAATGAATTGGATGGGTAAAATCTAGAAAACATCAATGCAAATACCAGTCCTTGGTAGATATTCATTTTGGTCCAGAAGACTGCATCTCCAATTGAAGGCATGACTGTTATATTCAGAAGTGGAAAAGTGGTTCCTGGAAACATCCATAGACTATGTATATATAAAATCGACCAGTGATTAGTAAACTAAGGTAAGACCGCGGTAGTTAGTTTCCCGTAGACAAATAAGACAATGACTTCCGAACCAACCTCCTCCACTTGTAGGTGGTTGAAGCATCAAATGTAGAGTTGCGAAGCGATTTCCGTACTCACGCATCCGTGATTCATAATCTTTTGGCGATTTGTAGTTAATGTAGTCAAAATGGGGAGCATAATGTCCTCCAGGATTATAGGAAACAACCTGTATTGATCAAATTTCGCTCTCTTTTCGGTAGCTGTATGCTGGGTGTGCCAAAATGGAGCCCTTCGTTCATGATGCTGTTGATCCCTGTTCACAAATCTCCGGCGACGCAGGTAAGTTCCCGTAGTGCACTTCAGAATTCTGTTTCCTTTAGGTATACGAAGCCCATCGTTTCTGAGGCGTTATCACAGCACGTTTGTGACCTCTTGCAATGGGAGGGCAATGTCATGAAGGGATGATATGCATCGCAGCGGCTTTGGTCCAGACGCAAGCGTGTGAGTCTTCCGGAACCGGAGCGATGCTCTCCAGGAAAGCTAGACCAAAAAATAAGCAGCTGATCTGCACCGGCGCTGATGCAAAAGGATGCCTGGAGTCGATGGGAACGGTGAGAATCCACCCTCCTGTGACGAAGAAGGTACAGTAGCGCTCAAAAGTCTTCGGCGAAATGGTCTTTCACTTGGGCTTTTTACTTGTAACTTTTTTTAACTGCACCGATCTAAGAGAAATTTTAGTATGTTGTACTTGGAGATACTGTATACTGAATATACTATTTTGGCGCTCAACGGTGTAGGTTACGTGGTTATATGAACATTTTTGTTTTTGGAGTGCCATCGCTATGCCCTCCCGCTGTGCAGCTGTTATCAAAAGTCGTGGTCTTTCTACAAAATATCAATGTTCTCTGAGGCTTGCTTGTTTTGTTTTTGTAGAGAAAGCCGTTTTTCTTGACCAAGCCTTTTTCTTTTTTTGGGTGGTCTTGTAGTAAATTCTTGTAAAAAACCATGAAAAGTGTCAAGCGGCACTCAAGTATGATGAAATGTTGGCAATAGGTTCAGGCACCACATATCGAAATTTTGTCAAATTTGGTCAAGTAGAAAAAAAGTTATGACAAAAGAGTTTTGGCCGAAGACTTTTGAGCGCTACTGTATGTCCTGTATATGCGACTGTGATCCTGGGCAACAGTGCGTCTACGCACTGTACTGATATCTTGCCCCATTTCACATATACCATCAGCCAAGTGCATGGTCGATGAGTCACACCTCGAGGCGAGTATAACCGTCTTACATGATCGTCTTTGGCAGTCGAAGTGTAGAGCTTGTGAACGCGTGAGAGTTCAACGGGACCTTTCCGCCGTGTGCGATAAGTGCCTTGCCGTTCTATGACTAACTGAGCGTGCGCTTTAGGGTGCGACCACGATCCTTCCAGCGAGCCATATGCAGTGGGCCGACGTCCGGCCCAGAGCTGCCCCGCCATCATACCTGGACGGTGCGAAAAGGGCTTCACGTAGACTTTGAGGCCCAGACCGTAGCATGCTCGGGCAGAGAATGCGCCAGTGGCCCAACCGTGGTGATTGGCTGCGGGATAACCTCAAAATCTGGGCAGTGGTGAGCACTTGCTGCTCACTCCTGTCCAGGATACGGCAAAAAAAATGAGCGCGGGAGGAAAATCAAAATGTTTTACCTTTCATTCCACATTCCACATTTCTTAGATGCTATGTTATGACTTTTGTTTTATTTGCGGCAAGATTTTGTGTCAGGCCAGGCACGGCGGCGACGGTCGTGCCTACCTGGGTATCCACAGCGGGAGTGGTGATGCACCTGTCGCTCGCGGCAACACAATTTTCCTGTAGCGGTGACCCAGTTCGAGTGTTCTGATGCAGACTGTGCAAAGTAAATTTGACGGGTGTGAACCGTGAGTGAAATCAATCTTTGGCATCCCTCTAAATTCAAGGTTGCTGAGATGGATATCAATATGCATACCTGCCATCCTGCACTGCGTCGGAAATCAACAGAGGGTATCAACGCTTTTACCCTTCGGTACAATTTGGCAAATCCGCTGGACTCCTCATGAGCAGCCTGTGTACCATTGGCCACTCTTATTTTACGTAGTATTTCGTTCATTGTTCCTCCATGTACATCTATGACCCTCTGTAAATGGAGGTTTTAAGTTACGTCTAGTGACAACTGAAATATGATAAATGAGGGTAAATGAAAGCGGAGGTGGTGTGGTGACAGGTGGCGCACATCCCACTCCCATTGTGCGTGGATCAAATCACGCATCACCGCTCGTCCAAGCCAACCAAGCCTTTCATCACTCCGGGGTAGGTGAACTTGCACCAGACTAGTCTGGAAGGATAGAAGCATGACTTGTACATCGGCTGGTTTTCGCAAAACGTTGTATAGGCGAAACGCATTCACCTGCCACCACGATTCGAACTGGATCTGGAATGGGCGGCGCATCCCACAAAAATGATCGATTAACGCCAAAAACTTTATTCTCTCATGTGATAATTTTTAAAATGCAATTAGTTGACCACACAGCGAATCGATCCGTTTTGTGTCAAAAGTCACCAATCGCGTTCATCGCGCCAAGAATGATTACGCACGTAGGCAGAGACATACAGTAGCGGTCAAAAATATATGCGGTTTGGGATTTTGACCATAACTTGGTTCGATGTTTGCATATCTCGCTCAATTTTTTTTTGTGTTTTGAAGGCAACTGTTACTCAATGAAATGAAGTATCTCAGCCGAGTAGGATGCAGTGTGAAGGTTGAAAAAATTATTTAACTGAAACCACTGAAAATGGTCAACTCCGTGCCTCAGTGCTGTTAGGATTTGAAATAGCGTGCAACAAAGTCCCAGCCTCATTCCGTATTATTTTCTGCCCACCTGCCCGTTTCGATGAGTTATAAGCTTTTTATGGCCAATTGAATTTTTGGAAAGGTTTGGCTATTTTTAGAGTTTTAGTTAAACAAATTTTCTAATCTCAACACTACACCCTACTTTGCTTCACTGAGTACCAGTTGCCTTCAAAAAACAAAAAATAATTGGATAAGAAATGTAAACTTCGACCGAAGTTATGGTTAGCCGCATATATTTTTGACCGCTACTGTAACTATCCATTATCAGCCGTGAACATGCCGCACGTTATGCGCCTCGCCAGGGCTGGTTTCTCCTGACCCAAGGGCTGCGCCTCGCCAGGGCTGGTTTCTCCTGACCCATCTAAGCCATGAGGGCTTATTTCATGGTTGCACATTATTCTGTGAGCCACTTGAAGTAAAGCGAAAAGATATGCGCTGTCTTAAAACCAGTGTACACGATAATTAGCGCTTTTTTTGGCGCGCCGTACTATCTGTGTATGTCGATCGCTGTAATGAGTATATGGATCACAGTCGTGTACGCTGCACATGACACGCTTGCTTGAATTCTGCCCCATAGATGTTGGCGGAGTGTAAAGAGCCTTTTTAGGCCTCGTCACACATGCGCTACATCCCCAACGCACTACATGCCGTCTAGACAGACTCCAAGCGTTTTTCTGCTGCAAGTATCCTGGGCATCAAAGCTGGGACCAGAAAATTGATAAAGTACATACACTCAGTTACTATTAATTTTACCTGCACTCTTAATGATTTTTTTCTGGCATCTGTGAGAAAATCGTCAACGAATTTTTTTGGTGCAAAGTGCTTATATATAATGAGAATAGGATCTTCGCTCAACACCTCAACATTCAACCTCTCATAGTGGAAAATACGAGTATAGCAGAATAGAGCTGTAACAGTGGTATTCTTTTTTGAAACATGTTCATCGGATGGGGGCAAATGGAGCCTATGCGGCGTTGCATCGCACTCCTTTTGACACATTCCCCACCATACACATCGTAAGAAGGCCGCGTGTGTCGCGCATGCGACGCCGCGCAAAGCCTCTCCTCCCTACCTCCACATTTTCTACATTTACAGTGGGAAAAAATAACCTTGCAAAATGACCTAATTATTCTCTTGGTGCTTTCATTACGAATGCATTATGGTGAGGTGCTATCCCAATGAGGGTAGGGGAACATCTCATACAACATAAGAAATTTTGAAGGATCCTTATGTGGTCAATCTGCACACTCGAGCGTGTATTCTGGTGGAGGGGAGGAGGAGTTCCTTTCCCTTCCTAAGCTTAGGTAAAAAGGGTGTGTACCTTTATGTCAGTACTTCGCACGACTTTCGCACGACGACGAGCGGCGTGCGACGCTGTGTGTGCGAGCCATGCGCGTCGTGGTAGTTGGGTCTTAGAACGATTACACGCTAATGCTAGAGGCGTTATACGCAGTGACTCGAAATCGCTTCGAGACCCCACAAATGGCGATTTTAGCTAGTCCGCATTACTTCGCATGCGACATGCCGCTGTGCGAAATCCTGACATAAGGGTACACACCCAGGTAAAAATGGCGTTCGCAGTGGGATGCACCCCCTTTTGTTGCGATAGCACCTGTGGTACTTACATTCATCCAGCTTCCCTGTGGATTCGCATAGCTTCAGATGAGATTTATCCCAATATTCTTCACCAACAAACGGAAATTTGGAACTTGCTGCCGATTGCACCAATGATTTCTCCATCAAAAGTGAGAGCAGCGATAAAGGAAGAAATATGAAGACCATGACGTAGTGTCTAGAATGCAATAAAATCTGCCAAATATCCGCGCGTGTACATCGGAGTCCAGTGGGCGGGGTCATCTGTACACAAAGAACTGATTGTGAGCATGCAGATAGCCCCGCCCATCCGACGTGTTGAGATAGCGCGCGCTCGTGGTCTTTATTATGTTTACTAGCTAATTTCGCCATACATTAACAAAATTTTCATCAACTACATTTGGTACCGCTAATCAACGGTATGGGCTAATACGCATATGGTTCTGCTCCGGTCTTACTCCAAGCGATGAGTGGATACTTCCAGAGGTGAACTGAGCCCACCGAGTGCCGGAAACTGAAGCCATGTGGAGGTGTTCCGCCGAAAGCGCGTTGCTCCTCGGAATCCACAGTTCTCTACAGTACTGCTTGAAGGACAAAAAACTGTGCGCCCACACGCTTGCGCAAAGTGTTTCTCCTGCACTCGATCCCCCGTATCCCACCGAACCGTATTACATTCTGAGTTACGGATGAAGCCAGCTTCTCTCTAGCAGCTTCGGATCCGGATGACTGCTCGATATGTAGAGGGCGGAAAATGCATACAAGCTTTCTTTGGACTGTGTCTCACTAAGTTACTATTCACATCAAGCTGGAAAGGGTCCGAAGAAAAAGGAAGATGCAAAGAAATGATTATTTTGTTACGAACATTAAAGGCTAGAAGCGATAATCGGTGGAGAAACCCGGATTCAAAAGCGCGACGCTGTGATGTGTATTCGCATCACATTCGCATCACTTCGAACTGCACACACTGACTATCCGAGATGTCCGCAGTAGGAATGTCATTTGTGTCTCGTAGAGTGTATTTCATTTATTCGTGATGATGTGAAATAAGTGAAACAACATACAGCATTAAACAAGTGAAACAATCAAATGAAGAATAGGCGAAGGCGTTAGAAAAAAGTGCGATTACAAGTAAAACCTGATGGATTCACTTTCGACGTCTGGGTAAGGTGTCGTGTATGCATTGCGGCAACTGCAAGCCACTGCAATCCCACACCGTAAGCCAAACTTGCCCCTCTCCCGGTGTCTTCAAAAGGATCGTGCACGGAAAATATTTATGTTGTATCTGCTTACTGAAGGTCACATGCGAAGTTTCACGTAAAAATGAGAATATTACTGAGATACAGCTCCTCAAGGTGGCGACGTTGAGCGGGTGGGTGCGAACGCTAGAGAGCTGAGGCGAAGGCTCGATCGGAGACGCAAAGTGGGAATGGAAGCATACGTAAACAGTCTTACCCCCGCCTCCGACCGCGGCGGACGACGGGGCGAGAACCACATGGATTGCCCTGGGGAATGGTAAACGGACAAATGTGCGGTGGTACTCACCATCGCGACGCGTGAGCTTGCGTCGCGGTTCGTCGTCAGTGGGCACAGGCTTTCTCCCGTTTCGTCGCTCCGTCTGCGCACTCCGCGTAAGAGAGTGCACGTGGCGAGATACTCGCAGAGTGTACTACGCATGATTGGTACGGAAGCCAACGTTGTCTCATCGGATAGTCCGACGAGACGGAGGATACTGTGGGGCAGCGGTGAAGTAGTGGAGGATGATTCGTTGCCATTGCGATTGGGGTTCCAAATCGCCAATTTAGTAATTGCGGGAGCCTTCGGTTCCCGTTGTTGTAGGGTCACCGCACTTTAGCGACGAATGCAGAGTTACTTCCGTCTCACCGATACTAGCTCAACAACGATATTTGGCGACACCCCATATTAGCCCCCACGTCGGGGCTTCCTTCCCTTGCAGGCTTAGGTTAAAATATACACTTGAGTATACATTCTGCGATGACAAGTGTCGCTTTCTTCTCACCGATGTCATAAACTCAACAACGATGTTTGGCGACGGCCCATATTAGCCCCCACGTCGGGGCTTCCTTCCCTTGCAGGCTTAGGTTAAAATATACACTTGAGTATACATTCTGTCATGACAAGTGTCGCTTTCTTCTCACCGATGACATAAACTCAATAACGATATTTGGCGACGGCCCATATTAACCCCCACGTCGAGGCTTCCTTCCCTTGCAATGCACGCGAAGCGCGCGCGACTCTTGGCTCGCCGCTTTAGCGGCGAGTTAGGAGTCTTTCTTTTACACACACCGTTGCAGACGAAGATCTCGTGTGCTGCTCACGAAGAGCTTTTCCCGATGAGGTAAGAAGACCTAGAGCTCATAAGCATGCCAGCGCGCGCCATGATGGAGGCTGCGACGCGTGAGCTCATGCGTCGCGGCAGTGAGTACCGCCGCACATTTGTCCGTTTACCGACACTCGATTGCCCTCCTCTCCGTCCATCACTTTGAGAAGCTGTAACTTAGCCGGGTTCTCACCTATCGCGTGAGTCTTTCATATGGCCCTTATTAAGCATACAATTTAAACATATTCTAACGGGGAAGCTCACTCTCCGTGCACGATTCCTTAAACAAGTTTTATATGTCAGTGATACATGTTAACTAATATTCTATAAAATGCCCCTCTCATAGAAACGGCATCAATGTGAATTTGGGCTTAGAGTTAGAAAGAGAAAAAAGCTCTGGAAAGCTATATGGGAATCTGTGCAAAGAAAGGTTGCGATTCATACATCTCGGTGCTCCTTCCGTTTCCACCCTTCCCCTTTTTCTCAATCCCTCACACACCGACACGAACTCGCTGTGGGTGAGGAGGACAGGAAAGGGGGAGGAAAAGAGGAGCTTTCTAGTCGCTCAAGGTGATAAGACGTAAAGACTCTCACCTATGAAAGGTAATAAGAGTGAGATCAACACTATTCACCACTCACGGAAAAAGTAGCAATGAGAATGAAACTCTCCAAACGGATTTTTTGATTAAACAAGTTGCTGTATGTGCTATCAGTTGACTACACTTTCTATCAGTGAAAACTGGTGATTGACAGTGGAAGCCTACTTCGATGCCATCGCCTTTTTTCTCTCTATCTCTTTCTCTTTCCCTCTCTCCCCTACCAGGAGTAAGGGAGTTCGGACCCGAAATGAAAGCGAATTCATACAGGTTGCCAACTGCACAACGAAGAGCATGCAAGTGATATACACAAAATTTTACTGAATAAAATACAAATAAATATTAAGAAAGTTTGTTACCAGGAAGAAAGTATGCACATTTGAAGACAAAATCGCAGCCGTCCTTGCTTCATGCGCCAACTCTTGTTATCCCCGTATACTCCAATCGCGGGTGAATCAGTTTTTCAATATCAAATCGGCCACTTTGAAGTGGTGCATGGAGCAACTGCTGATGTCTGGATCGGATCCATAAAGTCGCCGCTAACTTCTCACCTTCCCACACAGTACAACCACCGTGAATACTACTGATAGCCTGCAAAACTACGTGGGAGATGGTAAGGCGAATTACAGAATGTTCATGATAGAAAATGATGACTATTATGAGTACTGATACTTTATGATATATTATTCATCTGAACTGTGAAAAATTCGTGATGTCCACTTTCAGTATAGCATGTGGCGAGACATATCAGGCGACAAGTCAATTGAATTTGGCACAGTCACGCTGAGAAGCTGGACTATGCTTCTCAGCGCGACCAGCCCATGACAAAGGCAGCGAGGCAAATGTGGCACGCAGTGACCCATTTCGAGTGTCCTAGGTTAACTAACAATAGTCAAAGCCATTCTGAGCTTCATTGACATGTCGGTCGTGTAGAGACGTTCGCGCTGCAGCTGCCCCTCTCTCACCTCAACGATTCACGCGGTCTCAAATAGGTGTGATGATGGCGTTTTTTGTTACATATTAATAGTTGATTGACATATAAGTAATTCGTAGTCGTTTTGAGTAGTCATGTTCTCAAAGGAATCGTCCACGGAAAATGAGTTCTTGTGTTACCCATATATTTATGTTGTATATGCCTAATGTTGGCCTCATGCAAAATTTCACGTGAAAAAATGTGATCTGGCTGAGATACAGCACCGCAAAGTGCGGCAGGTGGGCGGGGTCTCCGTGTAAAAGCCTCGTCCCGTCGTCCGCCGCCGTTGGGAACGGAGAGTGGGACTATTTACGTAACCTTTTGTTCCTACAATGCGTCTCCGACCACGGCGGAAGACGGGACGAGGCTTTTACAGTGAGGCCCCGCCTACCTGGACCGCACTTTGTGGTGCTGTATCTCAGCCAGATTCACATTTTTTCGCGTGAAATTTCGCATGAGGCCAACATTAGGCAAATACAACATAAACATATGGGTAACACAAAAACTCATTTTCCGTGGACGATTCCTTTAAATTACAAGTTTATGGTGACAAAAAGTTTTTCAATTATTTGCAGATTTTTTCATTTACCTCACTTTCAGATGCATCCATATTAGTCCAGAAGACTACATCACCAGCTGACGGTTTTACTGCTACATTCAGTTCCGGAAAAATCGTTCTTGTAATGGCTGAATCACGATATGGTTTTAGATGGGGTTATTGAAATCGACCTCTTCAGTGTCTTTCTCCATTAAACATTGTTGCAAAGTTTCTAGAAAAAACGAGAAAATCTTGATTTTTTATCTCTTTTCACAGCGTAGCAGCACAGGACTGTGAGCATAGTTCGTAAAATATATCCGTGTATTTTTGCTACCAGAAAAAATTTTTTGAATAATAGTGTGTGACAGCGTTTTGAATAATAGTGTGTGACAGCGTTTTGAATAATAGTGTGTGACAGGTTTTTGTCGCGGCTTAGTTCGGATACGTATGCTCGTACCGCTCCTGGTAGTCGAGCAGCAATGGAGGGCGGGGCAGCGTCAACAGCCGGCTGTCTGTGCCCCTTCAGTAATGCAAAAGGCCCGAGAGCTCATGGGAGGAAAGCTCCCATGAGCTTCTCCATCATGGGAGGAAGTCTTTTTCTTGGGCTTCTAACCGTATCTTTTCGTCCACTCTTCTCTTGTTGTATACTTGGCACTTCTCTGTCAATTCCATAACCGCTCAAAATTATTTCCATTAGTGTCTTCGAAAAAATCATGAATGGGAATTCCATTTTAATTCCTCTCAGTATCAATATATGATATCAGGTACAGTACTTATAAAAAAAAATCCGAAAAATACTGCGACCTGTCGGAATCTCCACTCAACAATATTTGAACTATTGGCGATGGGGATACTATTTAGCCAGTATCCGGGTTTGTATGCTATACGGCGTCATTGATCACTTAATCGCTGACGCTTTACTTGCAACGCCATCTCTGCCCGCCACGTTATCCGCGTGCTCGTGAAGACTTTCAGTGGAAGTGTGCCGTATTGTGGTTGTTTCGCATGAAGCTTTGCCTGATTAAGCTGTGAATGGACACGAGACTTGTGGGGAGAAAAACTCAAATTGCCGTGAACAATTTGTTCGAATAGAAATCCACACTGCCGAGATGCTCTCCTTCGCTCTATTTGTATATAGTAACTTGAAATATGGAGTAACGATCCCTCGCTTCCGAGCTTTTTTGGACACTAAGTTAGATAAAGATGAATGTTGGGAGTCACACCTCATCAATTTACGCACCTCCTCCTCTAGTTGCTGGCTGAAGCATTAGAAAAAACGTGGCGAATCGATCTCCAGTAAGTTCATACCACGGATCCCACTGCTTCGGTGATTTGTGACCAAGATAGTCATAGTGAGGTGCATAGTGTCCGCCAGGAAAATAGGAAAGAATCTAAACTGTTGTCTGTTACTTTCAGTTGAGAGCTTGAAATTCATTATTCGACTAGCTCATTTCTCTGGTTGAACTCCTACCTGCCATTGTTCACTGTCTTGGAAGTCGATGAGAGGAAGCATCATCTTCGCTCTTCTGAACATTTTTGCCACCGCAATGGTCTCTTCATGAGCCATCCACGTGCCATTAACTATTCGGAATGAGGAAGTCTCGTAACTTTCTGCCTCCATTTTATCAAGATTAATTACCCTCTGAAAGTGAAAGGCAGACCGTTCGCAGCGCTCTGCCACCCACAGCAAACATGAAGCACCAGAAATGAAAGTTGTTGTTCTCTCTTTCAACTACCTATTTCGGACGAAGCTATAGAATTTTCGGAGCGTCTGATCTCTGAGATAAGCATACTGAATATTTTAGTGCATTCTGCATCGACCCTCAATAGTATAGTAAGTATATATAGTTCTGGTGCCTATCAAGAAAAAAAAATGGCTGCTCTATTGGGATAAACTGCCCCCGATAAGCTTTAAAAGGAGCGTTCTAGCTGTTTTTAAAAACTCTATGACGGTGATGATGTTAACAAGATCGATTACCTCCTGGAAGTAAAAGGTAGTCTGCTTGCAGCGCTCTACCACGCATAGCAAACATGAAGCATTTCGCCAGGGATATAATTTGTTGCTCCTTCTTTCAATTACCTATAGGATTTCTGGAACGTCTAATTTGTGAGGTGCTCAGACTGAAGATTTTGGTGCATTCTGCACCGATTCTCAATAGTACAGTTCTGGTGCCTTTCAGGAAAAATGGTTGCTCTACTGAGATAATCTGACCCCGATGAGCTTAAAAAAGAGCGTTCTAGCTGTTTTTGGAAATGTCTATGACCGATTACGTTCCTTCCGTTAGCGTAGCTCTTCTCGGTGATTGCGCCGCGTGGTGTGTATGACCGTTTGACGTCACAGATCCTTGAGTACTCGATCGATACGTTTTACGCAGGAATACAAGTCCAAAACACATGTCAACGAGGAAAACAAACCCGCCATCTTTTGAACTTTTGATCATTTCATTTCGTCTTTCCCTGCGGCGCTTATAAGTTACACTTTTCTTTCCACACTTACTAAATTAAATTTTAAATTATCATATGCCGCAAAATGGTGGTAACTACGTATGCGGGAGCTCCATGTAACTGCAGAGACGGCGCAATGTTTTTTGGAGAAATATTTAAAATGGTATTTATTCCTATAAGAGATACTACCTGTGATCGCAAATGTCTTTGTCTAGCATCCGCTAGAAAGTCGGCAACGAATTTTTCTGGGGCAAAGTCTCGATATATAATAAGAATGGGATCTTCGCTCAGCACTTCAACATTTAACCATTGGTAGTTGATAATATGACTGTAGCAGAGAAGTGCTGTAACAATATTATTCAACTGGAGAAAACTTGGATAATATTTTCACAGCTTTGATAATATTGTTACATTTACTATTTATACTATTACGTTACTATACCATACTACGTTACCATTTATCAGACATGCTGGAGCATATAGTACAAAGACTTAATTACTACGTTCAGTCTGGACTAAAAACTAAGGCCGCGTACACAGTTGCGAAATTAGTGGGATGTTCCGATAGAAGGGCATAAAAATAGTATCGACTGTGAAAGCATGGAAATAGTCGATTAGCTGAAATGTGGAATTTGGCAGACAAGAGACGTAGACCAAGGCACTCTAGCTTGGTCACTACGCACGATGAGTGCCTTGTTGCTCGGGCTGTGTATTTTTCAACCGTGGAAAAGAGCGACCTGCCAGGGCTAGACGAGTACCAGAGCCCGACTCTCCAAAATGACCTGCGGATATGGGTGTGTACCCTTATGTTAGGATCTCGCACCGCGGCGTGTTGCAAGCGAAGGGATGTGGACGAGCTCAAGGCGCCGTGTTGTTGGGCCCCGAAATGTACAGGTCAAATGTGTATGGCTTTCATAGCGTTACAGTGTAATCGCTCAAAGACCCAACTCTAGCACTACGCTAAGCTTCCACGCATCGCGTCGCATGCCGCTCTAAATCCCGGCATAAGGATACACATCTGGAATCGCACTATTCCGCTAATGCCTCAGTTGTCCAATCCATGCGGTCCTCTTCCTATTCCACGATTTCCACGAATCCCGAGGATTTTTTGATTTCGCTGATCTCCTGATTCCCTCTATGATTAGTTCTGATTCCACAACTCCATTAGAGGCACATTCCAGGATTACTTTTGTATATTGCAGGCCCCACCATGGTCAGATAGTTCGACCCATAGCCAGTAGGCTGCACCTTTACCGTAGCGACAGCGTCAGTACCAAGAGCGTGCAGACCTAAAGAAGTAAGAAGAAGAAGAAGCAAGCACGACTCCATCAAGCAATCCAGGCCCGCCCACCTCAGACGTAATACTAAGGATACACATCCGGAATCCCACAATTCCGCTAATTCAACAGTTCTATAATCCATGTGATCCTCCTTCTATTCCGCGATTTTCACGAATCCCACGATTTTCCTGATTTGCTGATCCGTGATTCCGTCTATGATTAGGTAGATGATTCTCACGTCCCATTCGACAACTCCATTAAAGACCTATTCCAGGATTATTAGAGTATTACAGCTCCCGCTGCAGTCAGATAGTTCGACCTACAGCTAGTAGGCTGTACCTTCACCGAGGCTTGGCTGTCAGTTCTTGGAGCGTGCTGAGCCAAAGAAGCAGCGCGACTTCATCAAGTAGCCCAGGCTCGTCCATCTCAGACGTGATTTGGCAATGACGGTGGCAACAACGTGGCAAATGAGGCCTACGATTTGTGTAATAGTATAAGATAATGATTTGTGTGATAGTATAAGATAATGAAGTGATGCCAATGATAAAGGAGACATTGACATGAGGAAACAGGTGATATCCGAGAGTTCCTTATGATACCATCCAGCGCAAACTGATTCAGTGGCTCCGGTTCACGCGGTAATCCGTCTGAAGTCAGATGTCGCGAGGCCACATTTTTTTCCCATTTTTGGGGACCTCCTTCGGATTTTTTTTTGTCAGCGTGTGTCTTTGAATACATTAATTTCATAGCGGAGCGGGGACTCGTATTCACTCACAGTCGTTCAATCGTCCCCCGTGCTCGCATAAATCCAGATCATTGGCGTCCCAGTACATTTCACCAACAAAGAATGGATGTCTGCAAGTTGCTGAATTCTCGGCTGTGATCTCCTCCACTGACAATGAGTGGGATAGTGGAAGAACAAATAGGACTGTGAAACTCATGGAGTTACACCTGCAAACAAAAAGTCTTTCGTGTTCTGTAGATCGAAGCTAGTGAAATTTTAAAACATATCCAAAACGAGTTTCACTCGCTGTGGAATTTTAGAGAGCTTGTTCGTTCGCAACTGTAAGGCTGAGATCATAACTCGCGCGATCATATCCCCTTATTTCAGCGCTATTTTCACTCCACAAAGCTAATCTTTTACCAGTCAGGGGTCATGCGTTGAGGAGAGAACATAGCGCGCTCAAGATACGGCGCACGATAGTGCAAATCGCAGCTCCTCGAGGTACAGTAGCGCTCAAAAGTCTTCGGCGAAGTGGTGTTTCACTTGGGTTTTTTCACTTGTAACTTTTTTGCAACTGCACCGATCTAAGAGAAATTTTAGTATGTTCTACTTGGAGACACTGCATACTCAATATACCATTTTGGCGCTCAACGGTGTAGGTTACGTGGTTATATGAAATTTTTTAATTTTGGAGTGCCATCGCTATGCTGTCCCGCTGTGCCGCTGTCTTCGAAAGTCGTGGTCTTTCTACAAAATATCAATGCTCTCTGAGGCTTGCTCGTTTTGTTCTTGTATAGAAAGCCGTTTTTCTTGAACAAGCCTCTTATTTTTTTCTAGGTGGTCTTGTAGTAAATTCTTGTAAAAAATCATGAAAAGTGGCAAGCGGCGCTCAAGTAGAAGGAAATGTTGACAATAGTTTCAGGCACCACATATTGAAATTTTGTCAAATTTGGTTAAGTAGAAAAAAAGTTATGACAAAAAAGTTTTGGCCGAAGACTTTTGAGCGCTACTGTATATCTGCGATCCGTGTTGAAGACGTCGCGTCGGCGTCGTCATGTTTTGAAAGAAGCGTCGATTCAACGGCAAGGTTTTAATAAGAATCGATTTAATAGCGCGGTGCTTTGAACGTTTTGGAGAGGAATATGGGCAGGTACAAATGAGAAAATTATCTTTATCGTCGAGTGATCGAATTGTTAACGGTTGTTTTTTGTTGAAGATATCAGTAATTAACTACGCTTAACTACGCGAAATAATTAGTAGCCACCCTGTATATAGTGACGATTCGCCTGCACACTGACTTGGCTGATTAGCTATTGTATAATTTGGTTTTTCCCCTTACAAACGAGGATGGTACCAAATCACAAGTTTTGCAAGGACACAAGATAGTATTAGACGGAAAACATTGATCCAAAGTTTGATCTTCGGATCATGTGCTTGATGATGGCGCGAGTTGCACTGTGCCCCTTCGCCTCACACATTACATGAAGTGGAATAATTGGACTGCTCCACATAAACTGCCTCCCACCTCGAAAGGTCAATTTTTATTTCTATTTTTCTCGAGAATTAAAACGATATGGTTGAGGAAAGTGATCACGTGTGGCGTAGAAATGCTCGTCATGAGGAGCTCCATATGCTCGTCTGAGTTTCAAGCAACTAAACTGGATTTTTCCGCCAACTCTGCCGGAGTTATAGCAAAACGGCCGATTGCAGCAGATTTTCCGCTGCTGACCGTCAATAATGAAAAAATTATGGGCGATATTGTAATTTTCTCAAGTACCTTAAAGGGTGCCAGGGTACTGCTACAGAAATCATCGCGTTTTCCTATACTGTCAAGGTATAATCCCCTATCGAAATTGTCCGTTTTGGCCCCATCTTCGCAGGTGACCCAACATCGTAGAAGTAATGGTGGCAAAAAAAAACGGGAAAAATTGTATGATAGCTTGCAAAATGTGATTCTGAGCATACATTAAATTACTATTATATATTTGCATAATTTTTCAGTGAATTATGATCAGTGGAACATGGCAGGTGCGAAAACGGTCATTATTTTGTTACGATCTAATAGATGACCATATCCTCAAGGAAGCCATTTATTTTAGGGAGATCTTGTTTATTAATAGCCAAAGCAAACATCTCAGCCTTTCGAGTATTTCGAAATTGTTTTGAAATTACAAATAATCTGGCCATTAAACCTGGCATGGTCATATCATACGCTGTCCGTATTAGGAATGATAAAAAAAATTGTGGTATTTCAGGTGAATATGCTGGTCCTTGTGAGGAAATCAACAATAGTAGGGCCGCCATCAGAAAAGGAATATGTGTGTTATAGATGTCTGAAGACGTTATCACAATGAAGAACCGTGATTGAACATGCATATCATCATTGAATATTTCATGAGCATAAAGCGTATCCTCTTTCTATCAGCATCAGCATAGCTATTCAAATGTCGATAACTGCTTTAAGGCTCAGGGTAGCTGGTTTGCAGTGCAGTTTGCGATGTATTGAAATATCCAACTTTACTACATATGTACCCTCACGACGATCTGCCTTTATCCTTCGACCCTTCTCTTTGACATAAGTAGACCAGATACAGTAGCGGTCAAATATATGCGGTTCCAGATTTTAACCATACCTTTGGTCAGCGTTTACATATCTCCATCAAATTTTTTTGTGTTTTGAAGGCATCTGTCATTCAGTGAAAGAAGGTATATCAGCCGAGTAGGGTGCCGTGTGAAGGTGGAAAAAATTATTTAACTGAAAACACTGAAAATGATCAACGCCGCGCTTCGGTGCTGTCAGGATTCCAAAGGAAGGGTAATAATGTGCTAGCCTCACGCCGCACTATTTTTTGCGTAACGGCTCATTTCGTTGAGTTATAAGCTTTTCATGGCTAATTGAATTTTTGAGTGGTTCGGCCATTTTTAGGGCTTCCAGATAGATAATTTATTACCTTCACACTGCATCCTACTCGGCTAAGATACTTTTTTCATGGAGTAGCAGTTGCCTTCAAATTACTAAAAAAAGAGTTTGTTTGTAAACGTCGGCCAAAATTATGGTTATGTCCAAACCGCATATATTTTTGACCGCTACTGTATGTACGTAGCCAAGATTTTGAAATTAGTAGTTCAATCGTCTCGTGAAGTGAATCCACTCATGAATGGCCTGACCCATACTAATCACCGGGGGTGGGGGTCGCGAGGTCGAATTTCAGCATGACCGCGCGCGATGAGCGGCGCGGCGGGTGCGAGTGCCACTGGCGGGGCTTGGCAGCCTTCATGCGGGGCAGTGTGGCATGAGTGGAAGCGCAGACGTGACGCAGTCACGGCTCGGCCGTATTCCCACGGGCAATCGATACGGCGGGTCGCACTTTCGGCGCCGCGAGTGCTCGCCGTGAAGCGGAAATTCGACCTCGCGACTCCTTCCCCCCCCCCCCCTTCCTCCCCACCCGATCACCGGAACACCTGAAACACACACGGCGGGCCTGGGCTGCTTGGTGGAGTCGCGCTTGCCTCTTTGGCTCCGCACGCTCCAGGAAGTGACATCCGCGTCTCGTTGAAGGTGCACCCTACAGGCTGTGGGTGGAACTATCTGAACACGGCGGGAGCTGTACAGCACCAATAATCCCGGAATGTGCCCTTAAACAAATTGCTGTATGTGATATCAGTTGAATACACTTTCTATCAGTGAAAACTGGTGATTGACAGTGGGACTTTATTTCGGTGCCATCCCCGTTCTTCTTTACCCTCCCTCCCCTTCCCTATTAGGAGTAAAGCAGCTCGAAATGAAAGTCAATTCATGTTTAAAAGTCGTCAACTGCACAACGAAGAGCATACAAGTGATATCCACAAAATTTTATTGAGAAAATACAAATAAATAATGAGAAAGCTTTTTGCTAAGAAGAACGGATGCATCGCGGAAGGCAAGATCTCAACCGTGCTTGCCTTATGCGCTAACCCTTGTTACTCCCATATACTCTGATCGCGAGTGAATCAGTTTTTCAATGGCGAAATGAAAGCGAATTCATACAGTTGCCAACTGCACAATGAAGAGCATGCAAGTGATATCCACAAAATTTTATTGAATGAAATACAAATAAATATTAAGAAAATTTGTTACCAGGAAGAAAGTATGCACATTTAAAGGCAAAATCGCAACCGTCCTTGCTTCATGCGCCAACTCATGTTATTCCCATACACTCCAATCGCGGTTGAATCAGTTTTATAATATCAAATATCAATCGGCCACTTTGAAGTGGTGCATGGAGCAACTGCTGATGTCTGGATCGGATCCATGAAATCGACGCTAACTTTTCACCTCCCCACACAGTACAACCGCCGTGAATACTATTGTTAGCCTGCAAAACTACGTGAGGAGATGGTAAGGCAAATCACAGAATGTTCATGATAGAAAATGATGACTATTATGAGTACTGATACTTTATGATATATTATTCATCTGAACTGTGAAAAATTCGTGATGTCCACTTTTAGTATAGCATGTGGCGAGACATATCAGGCGACAAGTCAATTGAATTTGGCATAGTCACGCTGAGAAGCTGGACTATGCTTCTCAGCGCGACCAGCCCATGACAAAGGCAGCGAGGCATATGTGGTACGCAGTGACCCATTTCGAGTGTCCTAGACTAACTATCAAGAGTCACAGCCATTCTGAGCTTCATTGACATGTTGGTCGTGTAGAGACTGTTCGCGCTGCAGCTGCCCCTCCTTCACCTCAACGGTCCACGCGGTCTCAAATAAGTGTGATGATTGCGTTTTTTGTTACATATTAATTGTTGATTGACATATAAGTGATTTGTGATCGTTTTGAGTCATATAAGTGATTTGTGATCGTTTTGAGTAGCCATGTTCTTAAATTACGAGTTTATGGTAACAAAAATTTTTCAATTTTTTGCAGATTTTTTCATTTACCTTACTTTCAGATGCATCCATATTAGTCCAGAAGACTACATCACCAGCTGACGGTTTTACTGCTACATTCAGCTCCGGAAAAACCGTTCCTGTAATGGTTGAATCACGATATGGTTTTAGATGGGGTTATTGAAATCGACCTCTTCGGTGTCTTTCTCCATTAAACATATTGTTGCAAAGTTTCTAGAAAAAAACGAGAAAACTTTGATTTTTTATCTCTTTCCACAGCGTAGCAGCAGAGGAGCGAGAGCATAGTTTGTATAATGTATTCGGGTATTTTTGCTACCAGAAAAAAATTTGAATAATAGTGTGTGACAGCGCGCTTTCAGGTTTCTGTCGCGGCTTAGTTCGGATGCCTATGCTTGTACCGCTGTAAAGTGGTATTAGTTATAAATACTGATACTATATGTATCAGTATTTATGAGCAGATGAGCAATGGAGCACTTTGGGTTTTCTTCGAAGAAAACCTATTCACGTTGGAGACTGCGTCGAAGTGCAGAGAGCCGGAGGGAGATGCTGGTACAGATGACTACGATCACATTGGAAAAAGTATTTCGAGCACGTGCATATGTAATCGTCCTATACTGGTTACTCGAGAGACTAATCGAAATAGTCCCAGAACTGACCAATGGATGCACCTACGTGTTGCAACTGAGCCCAATCATTTCCCCCGGTATTGCTATTGTGCAGCAGTCAGACAATTGTGCTGTACAATGCAGGGATCAAGAGAACTAATGATTGCCGTGAGCTTATGACACCTCTAGTTGAATGTTACTTTGATATACAGCTTATTTTGCTTTTTGCCGCAGAGATGAACGACCATTTTCAGAATTGTTTAAAGCCCGAGATTTTGCTAAAATCGTCGGCTGCCTAAAGCGCCATTTTGAATCTGCCTCTCTAGTCAAGGAAACACCAGCTCTCAAGTGTAGTGCAAGTATTGGTAATGGGCTGTCTTGACTATTAAAACCACATTCACGCTTTGTTCTATGAGCAGATATTATATACTAATAGAACGCAAATTGTTCACAAAGCGTTTTGCTCATGCCAGGTAATCACACCAGAATAATGGAGAGAACGCGAGAGATTTTGGATTTTCAAGAATAAGAAATCGTCGGATTTTAGATCTCCAGATCCTAGAGCGCCGCCAAACATAACTGAGCGGCTGTACGCGGCAATCAGTTTGCTACCGATAGGACGTGTTGAAGTATTTCTACTACAGATGATGCATATGGTTTCGAAACACACTGACATGGCTCCTACCGATGGGCAGTGAGACGATGCGCAGGATACCGTCCACGCTGAGAATCAAGGAAACGATACGGTCCTCTATTTACTTTCAGGTTGTCGCAAAATTAATTTTGATTTCAAGGTATGTATAAATAAGTAGATTTTGTATCCTGAACTATTCTACTTCAAGGAAAGCCGAGCATTCCATTTGGTAGGTTTTTTCTGCTCTTTCAAAAACTTCTATGAATGTCGCTCTAGTTGTTCCAGCCGGCCTTTTACAGGGCTGCGTATAATCATGAACCGACGCGACTATCGAGTCATAATGCTTTACCAATTCAAATTGCGACACTCCGCAGCGGAGGCAGCCCGTATCTCAGCAGTGTTTTTGGGAGCAATTGTCCTCGCGAACGTACAGTGGAGCTCTGGTTTAAAAAATTTGCTTCTGGCGATTCTGATCTCGAAGAGAAGTCGGGTCGCGGCCGCAGGTCGTCGCTTAATGATGAAGATTCAAAGAAAGCCGTCGAAGCAAACCCGGAGACGAATACTCGTACGTTAGCAGAAGATCTAGGCGGACATTACTCTACAGTGACCAGACACTTGTTAGGAATCGGGCAAGGTGAAGAAGATGTTGAAGTGGGTGCCTCATGAGCTGACCGATGAGCAGCGTCTGGCACGTTTCGACACCTGCTCCAACCTCCTAGTTTGCTATAAAAATGAGCCATTTGTATTCCGTATTATAACTGTAGAGGAAAAATGGGCTCTTTATGATAACAGGAAATGGGGATTAGTCTGGATAGATAAGGATCCTAATCAAAAAACTTTTCCTAAACCCGACCTTCACCCTAAAAAGGTTATGATAACTGTGTGGTGGTGTTATAAGGTGTAATCCATTATAAATTCTTGCGACATGGTCAGCTAGTCACAGCAGAGTCTCACTGTTGTGATCTGGAGCAAATGTATAGAAAGTTGCAAAAATTGTGGCCGGCGGTGGTGAATAGAGGAGGGCCGATCCTGTTGCAGGACAACGCAAGGGCACACACCTCACAAATCACTCGGCAAAAATTGACCCACTTGGGTATAGAAGTTCTTCCCCACCCAGCGTATTCTCCCAACCTCTCCTCCACAGAAAATCACCCTTGAGTTCGTTGGTTCTCGTGAGAGTAATTTTTATAGTGAAAGTGAAAATTATTACCTTTTTGTTGGCAGAAAATGTGTAGATTCTGATGATTTTTACTTTGATTGATAAAATTGTGTTTAAGCTGAGTTATAGTAGTTTGAAGTATGCGGTCCGTTTTCGAAATTACTTTTGCGACAACCTAGTAGTATCGAAAAGGAGACGCATTCCCAACAGCACATCATGCCGATAGAAATTAGGACTGGTAAAACGCTTCCGAGAATTTGAAAAATGTTCAGCAGCTACCGCGCTTTTTGGAAAATTGCGATCAATTGTTGCATTTTATAAAAGGGACTTTGGCTGTGACACGCAAAAAGCTGTGATGGGCAATAAATGGATGATGTTACAGACCACGAAGACCGGCTCAATCTATGAATTCTTCACAGCCCCGAAAGGGTCGCGCTTCGCCAATGAGCGACGTTTTATGTTTGCCACTCTGCAGTTCAGCATCTCGGAGAATATCAGAATGTTTTGAAATACGGAAATACGATATTATTACGAGTTATGATTGAAATACGATAGACACACTTTTGCTCCCTCCATCCCTTCATCATGGAAGAGGAAGATGCAGACGGCGAAATCAGCTAAGCCAGCACTGCGACGTTGTCTCCCCTCCCCCTCTTTCAGGCTCTTACTAGTTCAGAAGAAAATACAAATATACTAAAACGGCTAAAACTCACCAATGACCTCTGATGGAGGCGGGCTCTGTTAGCATGGGCGGGCACTGTTAAAATAAGTGAAAGCTATTACCTCGGTTTATAAAATCATACATTCAAACGTGTTTAACCACCACTGATACGATATATGCATGTCGATGAATTTTTACGGAAGCAAACATTTCGTGATGAGAGTTTTTCACAGCGAAATTGTCACGACGAACGTTTTTATATTTTTCGAAAACCCGTCGGTGCATTAAAAAACACATTACTGGCTACTGTGAATTTTAACTTCCCTACCTTTCAAATCTTTAGTCGAAGTTCTATGTTTCAAGAGGTGGTTAAGAATTTTCTAAACACAGAACTGAACTGTTGTCAAGAACTTTCCCATTTAGATAGGAGTGAGCTTATGGGGGCAATGCATTCCTTTTTGTATATAGTATACACTGTTTGTATATTTTGTATATTCACTGATTGTATTGATTATATACAGGGTATGCGACACCTTTAGCTACATATGGCCCAAGCGGTAACCATATTCGTGGAACCTCTACTCACTGATCATGTCTTTGCTTTCAGTTTATGGTAGATTCCAAATATCCCGTTCATACTCTGCGCCAGCAGAACATGTCTGCGCTCACAGGGGGCGAAGCAGTTGGCATGCGGAAGGCGGAGACAACGCAGGCAGAGTGGCACAAGCGGAGACGCAGAGAAATGCCACTCCCTGCCGCCGGCACCGCAGAGTATGAATGCAGCTCAAGGAAGAAGGCTGTGTGTATGTTGTAACCGAATCGTGGACTGTAGTAGTTAACTTCAGTCGTCAAATAAAATGCTGCGTTTGTAAAACCACACAAAAGCGCGGGAATGGAAGACATCATAATTGACGTCTTATTGTTTTTATTTTTACATCATTTCATTTGGGTTCCAATTAGTTGACTGGCAATAATTCTGGTTACGGTATACTTCCCGTTACATCCTGACCTCAAAAGCTTGTCGTAATTTTTGAATCGTAGATTTTCCTAATATTAGTTATTGAAGCATCTCCGAATTATCACTGGTTGGTCGACAACGCTCTCGCCGACCACACTTACACATTGACACTTAATATAACAGAAGATTTTTATATAACTGACAGCGAACATAACAATAACTCGCAGTTGTAAACAACGTACATAGTGTCTAGGAAAGGCATGGAATAAATAACACAATCTTTGATAAACAACAGGTAAAGCTTAGTTGGTAAAAGCTTCTACAATAACAGAAACAGAAAAAGAATACATTTTCACCTCACATCACTCGAAAATCAATAAAAGCCATTTTGTGAAAACCATTCTACAGTCCATTTCATAGCACTAGATAGGGCGTGGCCTGAGTGGCGAGTGCGAGAGTGTATAGCGGGGAGAGAGGTCGATACACTCTCACCCGAGTCCGTGGGCGACGCCCCACCAAGCGCTTCGAAATGGACTGTACACCAACAAATCACCCAGAGGAGTCATATGAGTGATACCATATCATGTACCTCATTCATCAGTGAAGGTTCTACTGTCCTTTGGCAGCTTCTCTTTGTATAGCTTCCATTTGCATTTGCTGCATCATCATCTCCATATAGACGTGTAAATCATAAATTGGGCTTTTCCCATACATTTCCATGTTCGGCAAAATGAGTTTTTCGACGTCGAATGCAAACGACTCGTCTTTAGAGTGTGAATTGAACAGTTCTTGTCCTTTGGTTCGTAACCATAGTGTGGCTGTAATCTTTTCACCTTCTTCAACTGGACATTCGCCATGCACTGCGCCACTAGTCTGGAACATATCGAGTATCTGGAGACTATTGCTCATCTCTACATGATTTGAAAAAATAATCTATTTTTTTTATCTCATATAGGGTCACGGAAGAGATAGTGGTCCGTCGACATGTGAGAAAGCTTCCATATTTTGTGGCACCAGCGGACGACGGCTCCCGAAGCTGGCAAAGCCGGCACTGTTGCGATGCCCCCTTTCGATGAGGCCGACCGAGCCAGACTACAGTATGATGATCGCGTGGAGAGCCCGAGCGTATCTGTGGCGAAATTCGAATCTTGGTGAGAATCTTGGCACACTGCCAAACTACGGCAAGATTGCGTGAGTCTTCGCCACAGATTCTCGCCACGATCACCATGTGTAGTACGGTCGATGGAGCGCTGCTAGAGAACGTCGTACTAGTACCGGTGACGGGTACCGCCGTCGACGCCGTTGCTGCAGTGTATGAGTGGTCCAAGCGGGATGATCATGTTTGGTTTTCTCGATGGAACAGGTGCACAATCTCTTGAAGTATGCACAGCGTCGTAGGAATATTAACAAAATGCGTTCAGAGCTAATATGTTTATGTATGAGCTTTAGCTTTCTAAGTACAATCAATTCGTTCGTGTCACAGAGCTGAGCGAAAACCAGCTAATGAGAAGATTTCTCAGAAAGATTTTTTTAGACTTTATACTTCGCTATATTATTTTTATATTTATTAAAACTGTTCTCATGCCCTGACGCCTGTTGTGTCTCGCACTACTTACTACATGCAGTTTGACCCAGCCACGAATTAGTTGATGATGATGCAATCTAACATTTATTCATTCCCTTTTTCTTCTGAACTACTTATCTTTTGTGGGAATACTTGAGAATATGCAAGCTTTCTTGGTGTCCCATTGATATTTTCATTTCTGTGGTCTGAGAAAATTCGACGGAATGGAGGCAGCACGATTGGGTCAAATGTTATAGATGTAGGGGCCCGGGGTAGATGCGCACGATAGCGCCTCAGAGTATAACAGCTGCCAAAAGTGCATCGGTCAGTCTCTTTCTTCTTCGTTTCTGTTTCACTGCCGCGGTGGTCAAAGGGACACGTTGTAAAGCGTATATCGTGGGATGGGACCAAAACCTGGCAAATATCGTGTCTCAGCTGGCCATTACGTAACGCTTTCTATGGATATCCGAACATATTTCGAAATTTTCTGCCCTTTCCTGCAGCCTTCCCAAATGTTTGAGTCATCTCTTCTCCCTTCCGCGTTCATCTTTGACCAGGTACAGACTTGAGGGCATCAGTGGATACCAAATCGGCGGTTGTACTTTATTTACAGTAGCGGTCAAAAATATATGCGGTTACGGATTCTAACCATAACTTTGGTCGAAGTTTACATTTCTTATTCAATTTTTTTTTGTTTTTTGGAGGCAACTGGTACTCAGTGAAGCAAAGTAGGGTGTAGTGTTGAGATTGGAAAATTTGTTTAACTATAAACTCTAAAAATAGCCAAACCTTTCCGAAAATTCAATTGGCCATAAAAAGCTTATAACTCATCGAAACGGGCAGGTGGGCAGAAAATAATACGGAATGAGATTGGGACTTTGTTGCACGCTATTTCAAATCCTAACAGCAATGAGGCACGGAGTTGACCATTTTCAGTGGTTTCAGTTAAATAATTTTTTTAACCTTCACACTGCATCCTACTCGGCTGAGATACTTTATTTCATTGAGTAACAGTTGCCTTCAGAACACAAAAAAAAATTGAGCGAGATACGCAAACCGAACCAAGTTATGGTCAAAATCCCAAACCGCATATATTTTTGACCGCTACTGTATGTGGCTTCAGCCGAACTGCTCAGAAATAGAAAAACTCGGTGACTTCCTTAGAAACATGCTGAATCAGTCTGATGTGATTGATAGGGAGTGAATCACTGCCTTTACAACCAGATTATAACGAATGCAGCTGTGACAGAAATGTTCACTTACCGGTGTCATGTCCTTATTTATGTTTGTGAATAAAATCACATCACCAGGTGAGGTACTTACTGTATGATTCAACAGGACGAATGACGTGTCTGAATAGGAAAAATTTACAAAAAAAAAACAACTTCACACGCGACATGTTCCAATTAGATTAGTAGCTGACTTATTTATTCATTGATCTAAGAGAGATGGAAGGCTTGATTGCCCGGTAGGGGTGGGTTCGGATTCCGATACCGTAATGTTGGTGACCAGATCCCATTTGTTATTTGCATTCTTACGTCTTATCTATTGTTTATAGACATTAGATTCTATGAAATCCGGAAGATACCTCCTCCAACTTTGGCAGCCTTTAACGTGAGTGCAAATGTTGCGAAACGATTTCCGAGTTCGCGAGTTTTCCTACTGTACTGATCCGGCGAAGCGTACGTGATGTAATCGAAGTGAGGAGCATGATGTCCCCCTCTTTTGAAGGAGAGCACCTTGAATAAAAAACAGACGTAAAAAATTGTGATTAACTTGCAAAAATTGCAATAAGTTTTGATATACTTACTTCCCAAGCTCCACTGACACTAAAATTAAGCATCGGAATAAGAGCCTGTGCTCGACGGAATACTCTTGCTACACCTTTCGTTCCGGTTCGCGAAACAGTCGTCGAATTAGCCCTTCGTCTGTGATAGTTTTTCAGGATAGACTTCATGAATCCCGCGTTGTCAATGCCTGTCTAATAGGAAATCCAAATCAAACTAATTAGAAAAAAAGAAATTCAAACACTCTACCTGCAACAAAAAAAAAACAAATCACGTCAAAACATTTCACGTGATCTTACCTCGTCATTTTTCTTTTGCTTCCGTCGAACATCGTGTAAGAAGTCATCAATGAATTTCTGTGGTATAAATTTTCTGTAGACAAAAATAATCGGATTCGTGCTTATTGGATCGATATAAACCACCTCATAGTTGCGATAGTATCGATAGCAAAAGTAATCTGTAAATAAATCATTTTCACTATTGGTAAATAATTGGGTTTTCCTTCTCCCCGCTTTATACTACGTTTCGAGAAATTCTATCTCACCTTCTGGTAACGGTGTTTGTTCGTAGCATAATTTCAGATGTTTTGCCGTCCAATTTTCTTCACCCACAAAATGAAACTTCGTCTTTTTTGCATTCGGGGAACTGGCCCCCTTCTTTGCATCCTTCTTTGTGGTGTCCTTGCTCTTTTGCTTTTCTTTGCTCTCACATTCCACCATCAAGAACATTATGAATAGAGCCAAGATGAGAAGTTTCATTTTTCTGAAATTCAAATGCAAACTGATTGATAGCACAGAGCAGTTCGGAAAACGGTGCTGCCCAATTGTCGCGCTGGTAGAGGTGATCAGGATGAATTTCTCTGTTACCCATATATTTATGTCGTATTTGCCTAATAGGGGCCGCACGTAAAGTTCCACGCGAAAAAATGAGAATCCGGCTAAGATGCAGCTCCTCGAAATGGTGAACGAGGGGCAAGTTCTCTGGTAAGCGCATTGCCCGTCTTCCACTGTAGTCGGAGTTTGAGAGTGGAAACGAAGGTCACGTAAACTGTCCCGCTCTTCGTCCTTGACAGCGGCGGACGACGGGGCGGAAGCTGTGTCTCGGTCGGATTCTCATTTTTCGCGTGAAACCTCGCATGCAAGCTTTATTAGGGAAATACTACCTGAAATTTAGGTGACAGGAAAACTCATTTTTCTGTGCACGATGCCTTTAACATGAGTGGTGGGTACCGCCGGCTAATTACACAGTACAACTTATTAGAACCTAAACAGTAGGGTGGCGTGAATAATATGACATGATGTCAAAAATTAAAGAGTTTTGAATATTCCAACACTGGCGCATGCGCGCTTGGCTGTCCCTTTTCACTTGAAAGATGTTTGATGCGCTCAAACACCATTAGGTGACAATTTTTGGCCTTCGGTAACGCTTGCATCTCCTTCAATTACACACTCGACGCCCTGCCATGACGTGGAGTGTTAATTCTTCGGATTTTTTTTGTCATGAAGTCCCCTTTTTACTCCTTATATCGTTCTTATTCTCCCTTTTTTGTTTCCCGTGTGTACTGCTACTTGCTGTTCCACCCGTTCAACTCCATCATGAACGAAATCAAATTCGCCCTACGCGACATCAAATAAAAGTGATGTTGGCCCGCATCTAGCAAACAGCATGGCTACTGAAGAGTGCATGCAGCTCGAGGTAGAGCAGGGTGGATGCAAGTTTTCCGACTGGTGAGGTCAGGTCAGGTTGCGCGGCGGAATGCAAAAGACTGGTAAAAACATGCTGCCAAAGCTACTCCCCTAAAATCAGGCAAATCTGGGAGAGCCCAGACGGCAGGACACGCCACCATTCGGGCAATTCGCGAAGCGTCGCCGCGCGCGGTGACCCAATTCGGTGCCGACCTCTAGAAATCGGAACACTTGCAACACACCCGGTAGAGCGCACTGGGACCGCAAAAGCGTTCTAAGGACGCGTATTCCAACGCGATATTCTCTGAATTACACTAAACATTATCCCTTCTGAGCCGGATGTTTGTCTACAGAGGACAGACTAATTCTACTTCCCTGTCCCTCTCCCCTTTTCGGTACTTTTAATCCCACGCGCGGCAAATCTCATGCCCGTGATGGACAGGGTAAAGATGACTAGTCCAGTTCGGGATGAGCCATTAATTTCACTGTCTCACCTTGCAGTTCCAACCAATTTGTAGTTCTGATACCTTTCAGTGTTCAAGTGAGCGATATTAAAGGAATCGTCCACGGAAAATGAGTTTTTGTGTTACCCATATATTTATGTTGTATTTGCCTAATGTTGGCCTCATGCAAAATTTTACGCGAAAAAATGTGAATCTGGCTGAGATACAGCACCACAAAGTGCGGTCCCAGTGGGCGGGGCTTCTGTGTAAAAGCCTCGTACCGCGTCCGTCGTGGTCGGAGACGCATTGTAGGAACAGAAGGTTACTTAAACAGTCCCACTCTCCGTTCCCAACGGCGGCGGATGACGGGACGAGGCTTTTACACGGAGGCCCCGCCCACTGGGACCGCACTTTGTGGTGCTGTATCTCAGCCAGATTCACATTTTTTCGTGTGAAATTTTGCATGAGGCCAACATTAGGCAAATACAACATAAATATATGGGTAACACAAAAACTCATTTTCCGTGGACGATTCCTTTAAGCGATTTCAATAGAAAATAAGCTTATTCAAACTGATCGAAATTTATTAGCGATCTGATGCATATCCGCTATCATCGGCTCCATCCAGTGACAGGGAATGTGCATCAAGGCTTTCGAATCTGGTCGGATCACGCGAAAAGGTAACTCTGCGTCCCTTAAAGGCAACGGAAGAAGACAGCTCCCCCTTTAACAGCTGCAGTTTGATGACGTCTTGGCATCGTGAGAAGAAACTCAAAGAGTTTCACCCAAACTGAATATTTGAAGCGCTCTAAAACGCGCTTGAATGCGAGTATCGGACGCCAGGCCGCACTCATACTTTGCGGTGTGTTTCAGCAGGACGTGACTGCATTCGAAGATGGAGACAGTGTGGCACTGCGGAGGTGCAGAGACGACGCGGCCACGCCGTGCCGCCGGCACCACAGAGTATGAAGGCGGCCCTTTATATTGGGTAGTCTAAAAAGTCTTTTCGTATCTTTAAAGGAACCGGAAGGGGGTCCGAAACAAGAGGAAGATGCAAAGAAATGAGCATTTTGTAACGAACACTCAAGGTTAGAAGCGATAATAGGCGAAAAAACCCGGACTTAAGAGCGCGACGCTGCGGTGTGTATTCGCATCCCATTCGCATCAGCGCATCCATTCCGAGTTGTCCGCTGTAGGAGACGGGCCGCGGGTGAACGTTAGTTGTAGCACCTGACTCCCAGCGCAGTGGAGTGGCCATCCCCAACTACATTAGCATTCATGTAAGTATTAGGTTGATTCATAATAAATCGGACAAATGGTAGTGATGATTTCTAGAGATCATAACTCAGTAACGAATTAACGAAAATGGACGCGCGAGGTACCGTTGGAATGAGTATGAAAAGCTCTTCAAAGTACCGCAAAATAATCACTCCAAAGTAAATTCATTCCGCCACAATGCCGCACGATTTCAAGCGGTCCAGAGACCACATCCGCAACGTCATACTATTTATATCGCTATCTGGCCAGGAACCCGCGGATATCGGCAGACGTTTGATAGAAGTTCACAAGGAGCATGCCCCCGGCAGAAGTACACTGTAGTTGTAGCATTCGAAGTTTGCGTCAGGCGACTATTCCATCGAAGACGAAAACCGCGGTTGGTGGAGCGTACACGGCGTAGAGTACTGGGAGCTGCTCGATGAAGGTACCACAGTATCCGCCGACGTCTACGTTCGTCAATTACGAGAATTGAAGGCCAATGTCCAAAGTTCGCTACGGCGGCGGTCACATGTCTACTTCCAGCACGACAACGTGTCTACTTCCACAGACCGCACTTCGCAAGATCGACCAAGGCCGAGCTGCTGTCATACAGTTGGACCGTACTTCTATACCCACCGTACTCCCCAGACCTGGCCCCTTCAGATTTCCACCTCTTCTCCCACAGCCAACGCCACCTGGACGGCCAAGACTTCAAAACTCGCGACGAGGTCAAGGCGGCACTCGGCAACTTCTTCGAGCTCCAGCTTCCGGCCTTCTGGAGCAAGGGCATCCATGATCTGCCTATACCGTGGCAGAAGGTCATCGATAAAGATGGAGTATATTTCAAGTGAATCCCTGTTGTCGTAAAAAAGTTGTACGACAATGATTAAAATTGGTCAATTTGTCCGATCTATTATGAATCAACCTAATACATCTAGAAACAACATAAGAAAGAACAAAGTAAAAAGTGAAGGAAAAAACAAAATTATAATAGAAACATCCTCTTTTGTCACCATGCCAAGGCGTCAAATTGGCGAGTTTGTGCAATGGCGGCCACTTAAACTCGTCCACACTACTTCTGTTCTACCGTAAGCCAAAATTACCCCCTTCTGGTGTCTTTAAATACCGCTTTTTCCTCCAAACTGCTTTCCAGCAATCTCTTCTGTACATACACATGTAGTACAAGTCCACACGCATCTATAGGTATTATTGTCTTCCATCTCCCGGATAACCCTTTTCGGCAAAATAAACATATCAAAGGTCAACCTCATTTTCAATACAAAAATTTTTCTCTGAATAGCGTTAGACAGGAAAAGGAAAAGGTGATAATCCGATGGAGCAAGATCAGGGCTATAAGGTGGATGGCGCAGCAATTTTTATCCAAGCTCAAGAATTTTTTGGTGAGACAATTTTTTGGCAAGTTTTCCCACTACTGAAAACGTGAGTCGCCAAAAAATTCTCGAGCTTGGATAAAAATTGCTGCTCCATCCATCTTATAGCCCTGATCTTGCTCCATCGGACTACGATCTTTTCCTTTCCCTATCTAACGCTATCAAAGAAAAATTTTTGTATTGAAAATGAGGTTGACCTTTTATTTTGCCGAAAAAGGTTATACGGGAGATGGAAGACAATAATACAGTCCAGTTCCCGAAGGCTGGCAGGGCGTGGCCTGCAGAGTTGGGTGAGAGTGTGTGGCGGGGTGAGAGAGACGATACAAGTCCGTAGGCCTTGCCCTGCCAGCCGTCGGGGAAAGGACTTCACCTATAGATGCGTGTGGACTTGTACTACATGTGTATGTACAGAAGAGATTGCTGGAAAGCAGTTTGGAGGGAAAAAGCGGTATTTAAAAATACGAAAAGACTTTTTAGATTACCCAATATTATACCTAGTCTTCTCATTTACGGAGAACGGTGTTTTCAAATACACTCTCCTAGCTCGCCTCCTACCTCTGCGGTGCCTTTGACGCGCGATTAATATATTGGGACCACTGAACCACTTGTAACGTGCGATGACGCAGTTTGCGTACTGCGGTGACCCAGTTCGAGTGTCCTGACGAGTCGGTATATGGATGTATCATTCGGTATACTATATTATATTTAAATATTCAGGACCAAGAATGTTCATGGCTGGTGCAGTCATAAAGGTTTATGGGTCACATTCCTACGTATAGGACTAAGACTAAGAAGTAAGTTCTGTGAAGACAGGAAATCCACGTCGCGGCGTCCAGCGTACGACGCGACTGGTGCGATTCAGCGATGTCGAGTAAATGGGTCCTAGAACGATACCGTGTCCTGCTTATATTCCGGGTTATTCGCTACAGGACCCAACTACGTACAGCGCTGGCGTACCACACGCGGCCACGCGAATTCTCTCTAATAATGGTGCACAGCCAAAGAAAGTTAACCTTGTGCGGTATTTTTTATGAAATAGAAATTGGTCATAGATGCAATTCAAACTGAAATTGCAGAGAACATCTCATTGCCGGATTGCTGGAAATAGCCTCAAATATACAAAACGCTTGAGCTTTCCTGATAAGGTAAAAAGGCATAATGAAACTGTCACGTTTGTTGGTTTTCATCCAGTCAAGCTGCCAAACGAAAAAAGACCTCGGAAAGCGAGAAATCGAATGACAGAACGATTACAAAGGTAGACGTGCACTATTATGAGCGTAACACAAAATTTGGTAGAAGGCAATAATTTCGGAAAGCAGATATCGATGGCTGTTGTGCAAATATGAATGAATGCACTCTATGAATGGATCAACGGATAAATGCCTCGATAGTACGAAAAAAGGCCTGTTGAATTAGCGGTCGATTTTCAGCAAAAAAAAACTTTCGAAGGATGTGCTATTGGCCTGTGAAGGGCATGAACCAAAAAACTTCTCTTCAATCACGGTTTTCTAGTAATGTTTTGCACGCTCTTGTCACTTTAATTGGGCCAGATTATGCATTTCTATCGTTAGCTGCTACCTGGGTGCTTGCTCTGTGCCTCTGTCCGCATGTACGTTTGTGTGTGTGTGTACCTGTCTGTGGGTATTCGGTATATTAATACCGATATTATATTAATATAAGCGATTAGACGATTAAGTGTATACCAAGTATAAAATCTTTACTTTCATGATAGTTAGTATGTACTTGATCGTAAGCAGGTCACACGAGGAAGCAGCGAGCCATGCAACTGGCAGAGGCCAATTAACTGTGGGACCTACAAGTACTGGCAAGCGCGGCGGAACTATTCTCACGGTTGTGTAGCCCTATGTCAAACTTTCGCTTTGCCGAGTCGCGCTCGCGGCGCCATCAGCACGACTTGCCGTGCGGTTAGCATTCGGCTCAGGACGCAAGGGGCTGGTACCGCGGAGGTCCACTCAAGAAATAGCTGTATCTCATCAATATATGAAAACAAGCAATAACTCTTGTACCCTAAAAACACAAAATAGTAGCATAAAAAATAAAGAAACAATAACTACATGATAACAATCCTAATCCAAAAATAATTAGTTTGGGCGTAAAACTTCAAAGGGAGTGTGCACAATGTACGCAATCACACCGCGCGAAAATACGACATTAAGGTACACGCCTAATTCTCACAGAGCGCGGTGACCTGGTTAGACAGTGCTCATGTATACACCATAAAGAAATCGGGAAATCCACTGTTGCAGTGCCGGTCGTTGTTTGAAATCAATTTTTTAGCATTCCATCCAGCAACACGTTTTATTACAAGTGACATTGTCATTCATCGTCTCTTCCAACAAATGCAATGGCCTTTCATAAGAAATATTCCACTGATTGCACAAGTTCATTGATCAGGGCTTAAATTTAGTGCCTGATCAGAGTTCGGTATGAATTAGATTCCTTGAAAGCAGCGAAAAGAGAATAATTTACGCGATTCTTCAAGAACAGGATAAATGTGTCAAAAATGAGGGATAGATTCGAATAGGTCCTTCACGAGACCTTTTTCCATTCCCACATTCGCTTTGGAGTTGGTCACTTGTCCTACGCAGGACGCTATTCGCAAAGCCGCACCGCCGCGATGGGGCCTTATGCAACGAGATCGAATTGATGTCCTAGACCGTGTTCATACTTTGCGTCAGCAGGGCGTGGCTGCGTTCACAGGCAGTGAGGCATAGTGATACAGGGGAGGTGCAGAGACGACGCAGTCAATGAGACAAGGTGGCACAGGCAGAGGCGCAGAAACAAGCAGCCACGCCCTGCCACCCGACCGTAAAGTATAAACGCGGTCTTAAGATTCGTCGCTTCTTCATCTTCGCTTTGAGTATCCAACTACAACGCATATACAAGAATTTGAACGTTATATAAAAAAAGGTTATAGAAATAGATAATGAGTCGTAACTATAACCAACAGCTTTATCAAGTTAAGCGAATTGTGAATCGCAAACTTCCTCCTGTGGCCAAGAGGTCTAAATGAAGTATAGTCCTTCGAACTTGTAATTGCCCGCGAGTTTCTCATCTTTCAGCAGAGTTTGGCCATAAGTGGTGAACACGGTGACATAGGTCGCAAAAGGTCTACCGGTCACTTCTTCAGTCTTTAATGCGACAATAATGTTGTTGCCAGTGCCGGGAATAAAAGCGAACGCCGAAAATCCCCGTGTGGGTTCACGTGGTCCGATCCTTGTGGCTGTGAAACGCCTGAGATCCACATCACCAATTATCAGAAGATTTGTGCCTCTTAAAGCTGGATATACAGATTATTCAATGAGGAAATGAATAATTAAATCTTACTTCTTTTCATCGTCTAACTCCTTATAAGCAGTCTTTGATTCTTTTCTTGGAAGAAAGTACCAACGTCCGTGCTCTGGTGACCACTGAACCGCTTCATGCAACAAGTATCCTGGTTCAGAAATACCAGCAGACTTCCGTATTCTGTCATACACCCTTATCCAATTAATGTTGGTAACCTTAACGAGAGCCAGGATTTAATTTTTGCTTGAATGAATCGGGAGGGGGAGAATAGCTGCAGGAGCTTTCGCCTGAACTCAAAGGCTGTGGTAAGGGTAGTTTACACCGAATATGGAAAGATCATTAACGAAATTCGAAGTGCCTTGTAACGGTATAAAATCGGCGAAGTCAGGATCCCTTTTCCAGTTGATTCGTAAAGAGAAAAGGCCAGGATAAAATAAGTGGTAGCTACTAAGAAAGACTCTTCCTTCAAGGCTGGGCGGGGAGGGGGCGACGTGGTTTCCTTCCATCTGGGATTTCGCCTCATATGGCTTTCTTAGACCCCTACCTTGCACTTAGCTGACTCACTATAGGAGCTCTCATCACCAGCATTACCCCTATACTGCTTCTGAGAGGAAGGAGCCCTGGCTGGATGAAACGATTTCTTGTGTATGGAAGGAGAATTCTGTATTAGATTGGAAACTTATATTTTTCTTGAGAGCTTCGTCTCTCACGCCTCAGGAAATGTACAGCCTACTGGCTGTGGCTCGTACTATTTCACCACAGCGGAAGCTACAATATCTCCAACAATCCCGGAATGCGCCTTTGAAGGTAAGAGTAGTACTCACGTTTCGCATCAGCGCTATCCACAGGTTCAGAGGCACAGAAGCGCAGCCGAGGACCAGAAGACGACCAGTGTGGGACTCGAATTCGCATTTTAGCTTTGATACATAGTTATCATGACAGAGCCCTTTCTTAATACACTAGTATTATAGTAGTACCTTAACCTCATTCCACACTAGAACCGCCCAGCTACGTTTTGAAAAACGTTGATAGCAGCCAATACATGAAATGAAAAGTAAGTGGTTAGGTAAATTTTTTAAAAGAAGCATTTGAAATTGAAAGTTAAAAAAGCGTTTTACTATGAACTATTCCCACCTTTCCATCAGGGGTTACAGTCTTGATCCACATAGTATTTCGGTCTAGTTTTCCATCTTTGTCTCTATACTCCTGACAACAACAGATTTTAAAAACATGATTAGCTGGTTCATGTGGACTTTGGTAAAATACCGTAAAAAAGCTCCAGCGCACGCATGTCACCTACATTGCCATGACTCCCAACGTAGAGTTTATCGTCTTTGATAGTCATCCATTCGCATTTGAATGGGTCAGACGTATTCCCCGGACCAGAGTTCAGAAATACCCACGGTATGATCTGAAAATCTCTAATAGATGAAAATCTCTAAAAAAAATGAAAGGAGAGGTTTCACTCTGATCATTACTTTGTTATCCTTAATTTCGCTAATCATTCCGGTCTTGTCACCCACTGTCAAAATCCGATTGTGAAAGGCTGTCAAGTCCGATAGCTCCATAGCACGTCCTCCAACGTTCATTGATCTGAAGCGCTTAATAACATAATTATGAAAAATAATTAAAATGTCTTCAGATATCACGACAGCGACTCATTTGAAAGTACTACAAGTGGCAGTTTGGTGAATTCAACAGAATTAAACGGCCAGAAACTGGTAAGACCCCTCTTTCAACTAGAGCCAAAGACGTACATTTCATAATTTCGCATCATCGAACGGAAGGGGCAATTGCCAAGCCAAGGCAAGGCTAGAGCTGGCTAGCACCACTGTAGGGGCTTTGCCGCTCCTTTCCTTAATGATCCCTGTTGTTGCCCTTTGAATGGAAGCAATGGGTTCTCTGAGCTTTGGTTGAAATCAAAGTGCAACGAACCGTTGCATGAAGGATTCAACAGGGACCTCAGGAAGTACGGTAAAGGCCAAAAGTACGGCAAAAGCCAAGACACCCGCTTTGATTCACCGAGCCATGTGAAGTGGGTAGCTGCACGAGACTGCTTTGCTGCTCCTGTTGTGAATATGCTGCTTACAAGGAAGCGTGACCACTCGGCGGCATTGACCTCGTTCAGGTGTCCTAACCTACAATTGAAAAAAAACCATCAATAAGGAGAGGGAAACGCTTACCGACTATCTTAAGGCCGCGTTCATACTTTGCAGTGCCGGCGGTAGGCGTGGCTGCGTGTGTCTGCGTCTCCGCCAATGCTGTTCTGTCTCGTTGCCTGCCTCTCTGCATCTCCCCCTTGCCACTTTGCCTCGCTGCGTGTGGCCACGCCTGCCGGCGACGCTTACCGACTATCTTTAGGCCGCGTTCATACTTTGCAGTGCCGGCGGTAGGCGTGGCTGCGTGTCTCTGCGTCTCCGCCAATGCCGTTCTGTCTCGTTGTCTGCCTCTCTGCATCCCCCCCCCGTGCCGCTCTGCCTCACTGCGTGTGGCCATGCCTGCCGGCGCAAAGTATGAACGCGGCCTAACGTTCAGAATTTCTGCTGCCTTCCACTGAAGTTATCATACTGTTTTTGGCCTTTCGACAAATATAGAGCTCAATTTCATGTGGCACGCCAATGTCCACAACCCTTTCTTATTTGACCACTATGAATGACTGCCACCCCGACCATCAAAATCGTGCTGCATTAAGGGAAACACATTTATGCTTGTAAACTGTCAATTAACCTACGATGTCAAATTCCGATCCGAGTTTTCGTCCCATGTTATGCTCACATGCAACAGGTGGGGGATCAGTTTCAAACGACCTTTTCGAGTGACAGCTCTCCATGTCCATTCTCCTGCTCTTGAAGCTTTGTCCAAATCCGTGACGATAAGCAGATTGTATTCCGTGGTA